>QANZ01018537.1:62649-75044 GCA_003254925.1 Chamaecrista fasciculata
AAATATATTGTTATTATATATGTCATCCTTTCTCTCTCTTATTCTCAATTCTCAAATATATATATATATATAGAAATGTTATATATTGTATTATATATATATTTATATTAACTTAATTAAACAAAAATTATTTTTATTCATTTGCAATGTTGTTATTTTTATTATTCCCAATATTCTTTTATTTGTTTTGAGTAAAATATACAATTGAATCCTTAAATTATTTTTTAAGTTACAATTTTCCTCTATTCTCGTTACAATATTCTCTTTACTTTTATAAGCATTTTGATTCTCAAACTATGAGCTCAGTTTCCTTGGCTCCTGAAACTATTTTTTGTTTAGTTTCTTTTCCTCAAACCAATTAGTTTCATTTTGGTCTTCAAACTATTTTTTGTTCTATATTCATGTGCAAAATCATCTGATGATTATACGTTGTGGATAATGGAGAAATAACAGTTATTTTTTGGTTGGGAAAATACACAAGTTTCAACGTGTCGGTTATTTTTTTTGTTCGAATCATGGGTAGCCAAAAAATTGCAATGTTATTTTGTTTTTTATTGTCTCTATGTTCTTCTATTTGTTTCGGTCATAAAACTATTTATGGTTAGATTTTTTACTCAAATTACAAGATGAGTTGCATTTTTGTCCACAAAATATTTGTTATATTTTTTAGTCCAAACTGCAACATTCCTAAATGTTTTTTGCTATTCTACAATTCAATCCATACTTTTTTTCAATATATTTTATGAAGTTTTGTGTACAAATTAAAAGGAGTTAAAATATTCAAATTGCTCCTAAATGTTTGCAAATTATTTCATTTTGGTCTCAAGTATTGAATATGGCGTGTTTCAAGTTCAAACATGACGAGTTTAGAGCTATGTATTGTTCTCGAAAAGTACCTCCATATATTCTATTTGAAACATTTTACCAATATTTATGACCAAAATGAATTATATTGCCAACATTTAGGACCAGTTTGAACTTTTTGAAACATAATGGACCAAAATGAATATTAGGGCATACATTTAGGACCAAAATTAACCTTTGACCAAACATTTTAGTGTTGTTTTGTTATTTGCATTCTGGTCCTCAAACTATTCTTTTTATTTTTTTGTCATTGAATTTCATAAATAGACTCGATTATTGATGACCGGGATTTTCTACAGGTCCTGAGTTATCATTTACATATGTTAGGGATTGATTAATTGGACCGGTACAAATTTATGGACCAAATTGTAATCTTAAAATAATTTTAATATTATTTTCATTTTGGTCTATCATCTCATCCAATGGAATTGACCATAAACCCTTCATCCAAAAATATCTCATCCTCACGCTTATCAAGAACATCTAATCTCAACATCATCTCATCCAACCCACCACAAAACACCTATCATTTCATTTCATTATCTCCATCTCATCTCATTATTTCTTACCATTTTTACCCCTATACAAATTAAAAAAAATCTATAAATCTATTTCAAACAACCAAAATCATTACATACCCTTTTATATAATTTTACACCCTATTTAACATCATTTTCTCTAAAATCACCTAAACACCAATACATCATCTTATGTCATTCCATTATAACATCATCTCATCTCAATCAATTGAATGAACTTGGATTGAAATGCAATGGCTCCTACAGGCCCTTAAGCAACACAAGAACTAATGGACGGTCCAGATATCTGTCTTTCCCATTCGGACGGTCAAGATTATCCAATTAAACCCGCGACTGATTGTGAACAGAAAAGAAGTTCATCCTCATTTCTCCAGCCATTTCATTCATTACTTTTGTTCCTTTCTGAAGTTTTATGAGAATCGAAAAACCTAACAATCTGAAATTCGCTTCCCAACTCTGGTATCTTCATTCTTCAATCATCCATCACAAAGCGGGTTATTTCTTTAGGTTAAATTCTGTGCCTACTTTTACTTCCACTCTTTCTTGTTTAATTGTTTCTGTTCTCTGTTTATGGCTTTCTTCTTAGAATTAAAGTGATCCTGTTGATGTTTCTTGCAGCAATACTTGAATTAGGGTTTCTGTTAGAACAAAATGTTAAGCCGCGAAGAGAATTCGAAGGTTATGGCCGGGAAAAAAATAACAAAGAAGCTTCCTGCTCTAGCGGATGTAACCAATCAAAGAAATGCATCTCTAATTGCTATAAGGACCTCCGTTGCTGTTCCATCCAAGCCTATGGTAGTGAAATTTATCTCTGCTAAATTTTTGGTGATTGACTGAATTTTGTTTATGGGATTACAGGTAGTTCTAAAATTTATCCTGACTGGCTGAATTTTGTTCATAGGTAGTTCTGATTATTTAATATTTACTCTGTTTGGCTGTGATTCTTTTTCCGTGATGATATTGATATCGAATGATGCAGGTTATTATATGGTCTTTTTGTTTGCAACGGCTCTTTGATTAGTAGGTGGTCATCTATTTTAAAATTGTGTTAACAGTATGTTAAATTGGCTTATGCCAATATGAACTGCGTACAATTTTTTTTCCTATAAGGTCTTAGGTTCATAAGTAGATGACCCTGCATGCAGGTAACTGGATTGTATTTTCAATTTTGTTTGATTTCTGTACTTTACAAAATGATATTGTTCTAATACTTTATTCAAAGGTTCAATGTATATTTAAAACTGCCAAGACAAAGAAGAAATTTGTTACCAGCTCTCTGAAGAAAAGAAAAATTTAGGAATCTTGACAAGCCCTAGTTAGTTACTATCTATGAAATCTAGTGATTTGTTACTTCCTAAAGACATATCTTCAACCAGATCTAGAAGTCGTCAATTAAAGGCTGGGTTTGCTCTCCTCCTTTTTGATTCATGCATTGGTAATACTGTTAGTCCTATTTTCACAAGTATGATCTATGCCTCCAGAATGATGGACATTTCTGGCATTGGTAGAATGTACTGTGACAAAGATTGGCTTATGATCCCTCCATTTGATTACTATTCCCCATCACTGTGTGGCTGATGACTCATGCTCTTAAATCAAATATTTAAAACATGTGAGTTTGCAGTTGGCACAGCAACTGCCAAATTCCTTTTTTCTGGTTTTATAGCATGTTTGTAACAAGACAAAACACCCTTTCGTGCCCCTAACGTTTGCAGTGATTTTCAGTTATGCCCATAACGTTTCATTTTGTTCAGGCGGGCCCTCAATGTGAAACTAACGTTTCAATTATGCCCCAAATTTTGACTCAATGCCCATGTGACAATTTTTTTTACTTATGTGTCATTTTTTTTGTCTGACTTGAATACGTGGCATGATGACTGGACATTCCTATTTTTTTTTTCCACCGTGGCATGATGACTGGATTTACATTTTTGAACATAAAAATTGAGTAAACTAGCAAATCAGTCGCTGGATTTACATTTTTCATCATCTTCATTCATTTTAGTCCCAAATCCTCAAAATAAAATTATAAAGTGTCCCAAAACTCTTCCAAACATTTCAATTTAGTCCTTAAAAGTATTAAAAACCCTAAAACCTTAAAACTATAAACCCTAAACCCTAAACTCTAAAATTCTAAACCCTTAAAAATCTAATTTGAGCAATTAGGTCCCTCACCCATTCTTATCCCATTATTCTCAATTCCCCCTCTTTTCATCATCTTCATTCATTTTAGTCCCAAATCCTCAAAATAAAATTGTAAAGTGTCCCAAAACTCTTCCAAACATTCTAATTTAGTCCTTAAAAATATTAAAAACCCAAAACCCCAAAACCCAAAACCCCAAACCCAAACTTCAAACCCCAAATCGCTAAACTCTAAAACTTTTTTTTTTCTTTAATCTTCATCTTCATCTTCTCTTCTCATACTAAATTTTTTTGTTTCTCATCTTCATATTTTCATATTAAAATTTTTTTCTAATTTTCATCTTCATCTTCATCATTATCATCATGGCCAAAACATTATCATCGTCATCGTCATCTTCATCCCAACATCATCATCAAATTCCCAATTTCAATTTCAAATCCTCAATTTCAATTTCAAATCTAAGGAATTGCACAATTTCAAATCCATCATCAAGATCATCATCATGCATTGGCAGTCTCTGGCTCACCATCCTCCAAGCTTCACGGCCATGGCGGACCCAAGGAAGAGACAGTCACCGCCGACGAGATGAAGCGCAGAGACTCCGTTGACGAAGACGAAGACAACACCGGCAAGAGTCGTCAAACATCATCACCTCCTTGGGATGCTGATGACGAAAACGAAGAAGAAATGTGAAATGGGAAATCGTCGGCAAGAGTCTTCGAACATCATCTTTTTACTTCCTCAGATCTGAAATCGGAAGATGATTAAATTGGATGAAGATGAAGATTAAATTAGGGGTTTAGGGGTTTAGGATTTTTAATATTTTTAAGGACTAAATTTGAATGTTTGGAAGAGTTTTGGGACACTTTACAATTTTATTTTGAGGATTTGGGACTAAAATGAATGAAGATGATGAAAAGAGGGGGAATTGAGAATAATGGGATAAGAATGGGTGAGGGACCTAATTGCTCAAATTAGATTTTGTAGGGTTTAGGGTTTTAGGGTTTAGAATTTTAGAGTTTAGGGTTTAGGGTTTATAGTTTTAAGGTTTAGAGTTTAGGTTTTAGGGTTTTTAATACTTTTAAGGACTAAATTGAAATGTTTGGAAGAGTTTTGAGGCACTTTACAATTTTATTTTGAGGATTTGGGACTAAAATGTAAATCCAGGGACTGATTTGCTAGTTTACTCAATTTTTATGTTCAAAAATGTAAATCTAGTCATCATGCCACGGTGGAAAAAAAAATAGGAATGTCCAGTCATCATGCTACGTATTCAAGTCAGACAAAAAAAATGACATATAAGTAAAAAAAATTGCCACATGGGCATTGAGTCAAAATGTGGGGCATAATTGAAACGTTAGTTTCACATTGAGAGCACGCCTGAACAAAATGAAACGTTAAGGGCATAACTGAAAATTACTGCAAACGTTAGGGGCACGAAAGGGTGATTTGCCTTTGTAACAAAAAGGGTCAAGTTAACATGTATATCTTAACAAACAGGTTTAATTGCACTATAGGTATTTATGTTATCTAATGGTGTTGACCTAAACCATATACAGCTATGGTATGTTCCAGCTGTTTGGTATTAACTTTCCCATATTAATTTGCAAATTACTAGTACAAATTAATGTTTCGACCCTTTATCTTTGTATTTAGTTCAAGTTCGTGGCTAAGAAGTATTGTCCTCCATCAATACTCCCAGAGCTTTTTCAGTACTAAGTCCTCCTTTCATTATATTTCTAATGCACTGTTAGATGGACCCCGTTGATGTGGACTCTGAAATTCTGGATCTTTAGCAGCAAAATATTGTGGTGCTTTTCTTCTTACTCATCTCTCTTTTTTTTTTCTTTGGTAACTTTCTACTTACTCATCTTTCTATGTGGAATATTGTGTATGCTATTTCTATGCTTTTTATTGGATATTAGATATACTTTGCCAAATGCCAAGGTGCCATGACCTAACTTCTAAGACACAGTCTCCTTTGTTGTTAACGGTAAATCTTGTATTGTTGTACTTTTGCCCCTCCCTTTGTCGATCAGTATTTCTTTAATAGAATATAATTTACGTAGCAATAAATATTAATATCTAACTAAAACCACAAAATAAGACTCTCATATATATCATCCACTAAATAAGACTCTCATATTAATTAAAGTATTCGAACCTTCACCCTTTAAAGTAGATACCAAAGCCTTAACCAATTGTATCATTTCTTATTGATAGTCAATTAGATTTAGTTCATTAAAATGATACAAATTTAAGTAACCATACATAATTAAGTGGGCTTAAGTTTCATTAATAGAAGGTTATCACCACAAAATGCTTAAGTAAAATTTGAATTATAAAAGCATTTGAGCCTTTTGTATCTTTTTCTCTCCTTACTTTTAAAATGTCTCTATTTTTTTATTAGATAGACGGAGAAAATTGTAAAAAGAGAATTTTAAGTACTTCAATTGTTTAAACTCAATTTTTTTTAATCTTTCTCTCTCTTTACTTTTAAAATTCCTCTCCATATTTTATTTAAAAAATATAAAAAAAATTATAAGATGAAAATTGTCAGTACTCTTACACGAGCTCTCATATCTATTCCCTTATTAAAAAATAAAATAAAGTTTAGAATTTTCTATTTTTTTATAATGTGTTAATTCTCATCAATAAATTTGTACAAATCCTTTAGTAGGTTGGCTTAACAGAAGACAAAACCTAATAAACCTTTATATTTTTTTTTGTTGTAAAAAGTAACCACTTATTAATTGTAATCTATATAGATTTATGTTTGTTTTTGTATTCTCTTTTATGTTTAATTTATTCAAGTTTTAGCACATGTTAACCCATTAACCTCAGTTAAAAAAAAAAACCATTAACCTGGTTCAACTTGACCATTTATTGTCCTTATTATTTTTTATTAATTGTAATATATATAGATTTATGTTTGTTTTTGTATTCTCTTTTATGTTTAATTTATTCAAGTTTTTGTATTATTTTTTAGTTGGGGTAATGCAGTGTAGAGTGTTCGTCTCCCCAAGCCTATTCCCAATCAATTTCTTCTTTTCAATGAAATATTTGAATCCATGAGGAACATTAGTCATATTGTGATTGAAGTGCATAGTTAATTAACCAAACAAACAAAATTTACTATAAATCAGAAATCAACAATTAAACAAACAAGATTTCAAATATAATCAGACATTTTTCAATCCCATCGTACAAGATGTTGACAAATTTTCTTCCCATAATACTAAACCCTCAATTTTGGGAGCGCGGCTTCAGCATATTAAATTATTATTAATGCACAAATGTTTATAAATTTTAAACTAGTGGAATTATTAGAACTTATGGAATATACAGGTGACCGTTTGAATTCGAATTCAAACTGAAACCCCTGACTTCACAGGCCGTCACTTTCGTCTCGGCGACAGACCAATCAGATCTCCTGGAACAGTGGAAAATAAGACACATCAGCCATTTTGAATCCACGAAATCATGTGGGGCCCGATCTTAACGATTACCAAGTCGAATCAACGGCCCAGATCTCTTTCCATTTCAAATCAACCCGTTCCCCGCCTCAATAGTATAATATTTAATTCATTCATTGATTTAATTTTAAATAACCCCGAAACGCTCTTCCTCCTTCTGTCTCGTTCTTTCCAAAATCTGCAAAAGTACCAAAGTAACGTACAATTTCAAACCATAAAGACACACACACACACACACATTCTCTCGCTCTGTCTCTGTATTCTCTTCTATTTTCTTCTTCTTCTTCCTCTCTGCTTTAGCTTCCGTTTGTATATCGGAAGAACAGAGAATTGTGACCTAGTTTTGATTTCGAAGCTATAATGCCAATTCAAAATCGTCGCCCGTCGTTTTGCTCCTCGACGACGTCGTCATTGGCAAAACGGCACGCATCACTGTCGGAAAATGTAGGGAAGGCTACGGCGGCGCCGTCGCACCTGGCTAAGACAAAGCGAGCGCCTCTCAGTAACCTGACGAATCAAAAGAATGCGTCTCATAATGCTTCACGAAATTCATTGCCGTCTTCTACTTCGGTATTCAATCTTTCTTAGATCGCTTAACGTCTTAAAGCTCTTAATCAGAAAAATAAATTAGTTTCATAGCTTCTCAAGTACGCGAGGAACAGAGTTTCTGTTTGAGCTTTTATCACTGTGTGTTTTGTCTGATTTAAATGATTTATAATTTTTCTTGATCGTGCATTTGAATAACTAATATGGCATTTACTATCCTAATCTTGTGCTGTGTAGTCTAGTGGTAGTGATAAATGAAATTATCTTCAAGAAATTTAGGGTATAAAATAACTATTGTTCATACTGAAAGGTACATTGCGCGATTAAAGGTCCTAAGACAAAGAAGAATACGCCTGCATGCACAAATAGCTCGTCAGTTGCTGGGAATAAAATACCTACTTTGTCGAACGTTGATTCAAGGCCATCTGTTTTCGCTCAGCCTCCGTTTCCACACAGGGATGAAGCTGGTCCAGTTCGTGTTTCTGTTGTTTCAAGCATCAGGGATACTATCAGTAAATTTGACGAAATGTCAGTTTCTTTGGATGAGACATTGTCCACCTGTGACTCCTTCAAGAGTCCTGAAATCGAATACATTGACAATACCGATGTTTCAGCTCTTGATTCTATTGACAGGAAGACATTCAGCAATTTGAACATCTCAGAAAAAACAGAGCCAGCAGGTTTCATGTTGTTGGAACTTTTCCTGTCCAATGTCCATATAATAGCTAACTAGTTTCTTGAGCAGACATTTTTGTACTTAGTCTTTTGGAAGTGAAGTGTAATATTTCATTTTCCATAATTTCTAATGTGGTTTCATTGATCTCTTTGCAGGAAACGTTTGTAGTAGGGATATACTTGTTGATTTCGAAAGAGTTGATAAAACTGTCAATATTGACAACAATTACATCGATCCCCAGCTTTGTGCAACCTATGCTTGTGATATTTACAAGCATTTGCGTGCATCTGAGGTTGAATTTCGTCCTTTTTAACAGTTAAATCAACAATTTCTGTTCTGTTGTCATTTCTTCTGGAATATAAATTATGTATAACTAGTAACCACCAATAAAATGCTAAATATTTGTTTACTTAGTAGATAGATTTTTCACCAAAATGACAATCATTTATTCCGTTTCCAGACAAAGAAGAGGCCATCCACTGATTTCATGGAGAGAATTCAGAAGGACATAAATCCCAACATGCGTGCTATATTAATTGATTGGCTTGTGGAGGTAATATTTGCCGAACTGTTTAATTAGTAGATTTTTCACCAAAATCACAATCATTTATTCCGTCTGTAAAAATTTTTATCTTGGAACTTGAATGTGGAAACTATTGAAGTTAAAAAATATGCATCCAATTATGTTGTAAATGGAGTACCTTGGATTGACATGGGTTTGTGAATCACCTTGACTCAAATAAGAGTTCATTACGACATCCGCATGTGAATGATAAACTTCAATTTCCCACTGCAGGTGGCTGAAGAGTATCGGCTAGTGCCTGATACATTGTATTTGACAGTGAACTACATAGATCGATATCTTTCGGGGAATGTCATGAATAGGCAAAAGTTACAATTACTTGGTGTAGCCTGCATGATGATTGCCTCGTAAGCAAGCATGATGTCCCTCTAATGATTTCATAATTCATGGGAATTTTACTCTAGTAAACATAAGTGACGAGATTTTTTGTCTTTGGGTTTTGTTGGCAGTAAATATGAGGAGATTTGTGCACCACAGGTGGAGGAATACTGTTACATAACCGATAACACATACTTCAAAGAAGAGGTTTGGGCTCAACTGTTTTGCTAAATTGAACACTTTTCAAGTCTTATTTGAATTATGTTTTAAGTGTGTGGATCTCTAAAAAATTATTTGGTGCAGGTTTTGCAAATGGAATCTTCAGTCTTAAACTATCTGAAGTTCGAAATGACAGCTCCAACAACTAAATGTTTTTTAAGGTAATAGCTAGCAGATGATTATTATTGCTCATGTAACCTATTTCACATTTTTTTACACTGCCGTTAATACCTTTTATTTCCCCTTTGCATTTATGACTTCAGACGCTTTGTTCGTGCTGCTCAAGGAGTTAACGAGGTATGTTTTTTCTTGTTGCTTTAGCTTCTCTTTGAAAAGTTTACATGTAATTTACGATAGTAAAGAATGTTTCAGTAACGGTTAGTTTATTTTAATCACAGACCATTATTATCTTGTGAATCTGTATGAATGATGGTTTTAACTCCTGATTTCTCAGGTGCCATCATTGCAATTAGAGTGCTTGGCCAACTATATTGCGGAATTGTCTCTACTGGAATACAGTATGCTTTGTTATGCCCCCTCACTTGTTGCTGCTTCTGCAATTTTCTTGGCCAACTTCATTCTTTTCCCTTCAAGAAAACCATGGGTATGCATTCTTAGTGACAGTGTAACCTTTTTCTGCCCTTTGTTTTCACTAATATTTTAGCTTGACTTGCTTCCATTCCTGCAACAGAATTCCACATTGCAGCATTACACTAACTACCAGGCTTCTGAATTGTGTGACTGTGTAAAGGATCTCCATCGTTTGTGTTTAAACAGCCATAATTCTAACTTACCTGCAATTAGGGAGAAATACAGTCAGCACAAGGTAAGTTTTTTTTATTGACTTATTTTTTTTTTCCCTTTTCTGCCCGTGATAAATCTATTTGCTGATTTTTGTTTCATTTCTGTTTCAGTACAAATATGTGGCAAAGAAATTCATCACTCCGTCATTACCTACAGATATTTTCCAGAATTGAGCATGGAATTCGTTTTAATTGTCCAATTCTCAGTTGGATAGGTTTAATGTGACTTCCTTGCTCTTACTCCATGTAAAGTGACTGCTGTTTCCTTACTTCATGTCCCTTATTAGGAAAAAAAAAAATCCCATTTGATAGTGATAGAAGAGAGATTCTAAATCTGTCAAAACAGAATTGGTTAGTCAGTTCAGCTGCCACGTGTGTGTGTTAGTTAGTCAGTTTGGTTGAGCTGTAAGTCTAGTTACTCAGCTTAGTTACTTAGTTATATTCTAGCTTCAGTATATAATTATGTGTGTAATAGTTCTTTGAGTAAGTCAATATATGAAACACTTTTCGTCTCATTTTCTCTCTTCTCTCTACTCTTTCTGCTGCTTTCTTTACTTGTTCATCAGATAGTAATTAGGCTTTTATTGCTTCGCCAGTAATTTACTATCTGGCCTAGCTAGCTAGTGGCACTCTAAAAGTAGAAACGGAAATTACTAGGTTTTATCAGATTGTCAGTTGATATGGCCACTGGCCACTCAATTGTATGCATAATAATATTTCCTACCAACCGTGAAATGTTTAGGCGTAGTGGGCTTTTTGATGTTCTAATAGTTGCGGACATGAACGATAACATGAAAATAGAAGTCATATGATGATGTGTAGATTTGAAGTTTTTTTTTTTTGGAGAGAAACTTCATAAACTTACATTCAACACAAATCTGCACCAAGTACAGGGCACAAAAATCTGGGAGTGGACACTCACACGAAATATAATCATCAAAGCTCCTAGCAGCTTGAAATAATATTTTTGTTTTAAACTCCTAGCAGCTTGAAACAATCTGAGAGGAGAACAATCATTTGAAATACAATCATCCAAACTCAAATGGAAGTTTTAAAATAGTAAAAAGAAAAACAAATGAAGAATATGTTGGAAATAATATTTTGGTTATTATGTAACAAGAATTCATTACATTTGCTCTATTGCCCTAACATTTCAATAATTTGTTTCTTTCTCCCTCTTTTTTAATTCATTATTTTCTGAAAAAGCAAAGAAATAAAAAAGAATTACACCATACACAAGGTAATTATCAATGGTGAAAAAGAAGAGATCTCTCAAAGTTTTGTCCATTTTTACTACATTGTATGCGAGGAAAGAAAATAATTCAAATTCAATTGACATATAAGATCCTTGTACGATTCCATTAATCACATTCATAAAAAAAAATGTTTGAAATAAAATTTATTAATCATAAGTTTAATCTATAATTTTCTCCTATATGATTAATTATACAAAAATATATCTTTCTCACTCTTTCTATTATGATTAATCACACCCGTATCGTTTATTTATAAAAGAATTCTGCAACAAATATGTAAGTTTGTATATATTTATAACTTTCCTTAATTTAGTCTTGTCAACACCCATAAAAATCTAAAGTGGTTCATACTTTTAAGGAGGGAAATGCACTTGCTGATAAGCTAGCTCGTGTTGCAGACTTGCAGGCCAGACTTATTTGGACTTCACCACTTTTGATAACATGCGTTCTTTTGTTAATTTGATTGATTTGCTTGGAGAATTTGTTTCCCTCGTAGAATAAGCATTGGTTAATTTGATGATATATTTTGTAATCTGTATTATGTACCTTTCTTTTTGTTTAATGCAATTCCTTTTTTATGGAAAAAATCCCAAAAATATTTAATGACTTTCATAATTTATAAAGAAGAATGAACAATGCCTTAAAAAAAAGTCAATTGTTGCATCATTTTTAACTTCTCATTGACACTGAAAGAGTTATGTAGCAATGCCCAAGACGAATTTGAAACACAAACCATAAACCATGTGGCTAATTATCTATATGACAATATCATTTCCCTCAATATTACACAGAATCTAATACCAGTAGCATATCTATAATCTATAAATCTATAAATCTATAATCTATAATCTATCTATAAATCTATAATCTATCTATAATCTATAAATCTATAAATCTATAAAATCCAATAAAACAATGTTGTCTTTGCACAAGTGTCAGCTCCACATTTAAAGTTGTATTTTCTCACTCCAA
>QANZ01018537.1:85022-96634 GCA_003254925.1 Chamaecrista fasciculata
AATGAGGTGTCAAGTGGAAATGAGTTGGATATTAATTTGAGCAAACCCCCTTTTTGGTCCCTCAATTGTTACTGAGTCGAGGATTTGGTCCCTCAACTAAGCATTTAACGGCCACCTAAGCAGATAACGGTGACACGTCATCACTTAACACCTCTATCACTAACGGACCAGACGTGAGGGACCAAAACGTAAACGGGATTGTACAATTGAGGGACTGAGTTGTAGTTTCCCACAATTGAGGGACCGATTCCTCGACTCAGTAATAATTGAGGGACAAAAAGGGGGTTTGCTCTTCTTTCTTTAATGTCCAAACTCTCTCTCTCTATATATATATTAAAAATTGATAATGAAAATGTTAGGCATCATAAATAACGATATGTTGTTTTTTTTTTTCGTAGAATATAATGATATGTTGTTGAGTTGACGGCAGAGTGACATTTTGGAATTGTTGGTTGTTTAACTATAACCGTGACGGCGTCGTCTGACACAACTCTTACTCACTAGAAGACTATGTCCATGTATGTATTTGACGCCTTCATTTGGGGAAACTTAGCCACCAAGTAGCTAATGAACTCAATTTATTTAATATATATATATATATATTCTCTGATCCACAACGACCTCCGTCATTACCATTTCATCATCTCAAATCTCGTTAATCAATCAACAATCATATGCAATCTTGTGACTGTACTACTCTATTTGTATCGCGATTCCTCGATTTTCCTCAATTTCAGTCAAATCTGGCTTGCTTTCTGCTCTTGGATCTTCATTTGCTTGATTTTAAGTAGTTGAGTGATACTAATAATGAGTTTCCTGAAGCCGTCTGTATTGTACCAATTTCTGATCACTTACCCTTCACTCCGATGGATGCCCTGTCAGAGTTGGGGATTTCTTCGATGGCCTGGTCTTGATGGCTTCTTGAGAATCTTTGTGCTCTTTCTTCTCTGGTCTATGTTTTCTGAGCTTCGCTACATACCTTCCTCTTCTATGTACCCTACTCTTGCTGTTGGCGATCGAATTATTGTCGAAAAGGTACATAACCATTTTCGCCTTTATTTCACTCACTTATATACACAATTTTCAACAGCTTTTTTTTCTCAATGTTTTCGGTTCCCTGCGTCCATTATATATTATTCCAGTTTAGGTTGGTCAATTTTGTAAGTTTTTGGGAATAGAACTAATGGATCATGATGATTTGCATGCATTTATTCCTTTCGTGGAATTTATGATCGCGATTATTCCTTCACTTAAAAGTACTAAAATGGAATAAATGAACCATGAGGCCACTGTGGAGAGTTTTCCATGTTCCTTCTTTTCTGCCTTTGGTTTTGTCCTAAAGGTAAGATCCTTTTGTCATTGACCATCTGTGTTCTACCCTATTCTGTTTGGAAGAACCTTTTGAAGTAGTCCTTTATTTTCCTTTAAAGTTTTCGCCCTCCAAATTCCCACAATACAGATGGAATATTAAACTTCTTTTTTACTTATGCTATTTTTTGGTCCTTTCTAAACTTGAATGGATTGTGGATATTGAGTGGATATTTATTTTTATGTTTCGTAATTAATGGTCATAAATAATTAGTAGGTTTTCATTTCTTCATTGATTTCATATCATGGGGATTATATGTTCTAAATGGGCTATTCTCTTTAGTAATACCTGAGGGCAATTTCAGATTCACGTCTGAGAATAGACTAATTAAGAACAAGAAGAATGCCATTGGTCACAGTAATATTAAATCTTAAGGGGAAAGGAAGGAAAAATTTTGTAATTATCTCTCTTCCCTTCCCTTCCTCTCCATAATCTTCAGTCCAAACATACCCTAAAGTTGCAGCAAATTTAAGGCTTGCGTTCGTTGTTGCTCTCTTTGTTGTTCTTGCTTTTGTAAGTTAGTGGCCAAGAAATTTCATTAACTGATGAACTTAACCCAGTTTCGAAACAATGATTGGGCATTCAAGCAATTAGAAGTTTGCTTTCCTTTGCACCAAACAGTGGCTGGTACTTTGATTGCCTTAAGTGATGCATGCTTATTTGATTCAGCATATGAGCATTTGTTTTCTGGTGAAAAATGCTGAGAAATAACATCAATGACTAATTCTAGTAGTTTGTTTTTCTTTCCATTTCTTCATTTATAATTTTTGACAAGTGATTTGTAATTTCTTTTGGAATTTCCCCAGGCTTCATATTATATCAGGAATCCTGCTATAAATGATATTGTAATATTCCGAGATCCAACACAGGTATATGTTGATGAGTAATTTGTTATAGGATATATTCCTTATTGCACATTCTTAGAAGGTAGCTCTTTATGCAGTTCAGTTACATGGTTGGTTTTCTGTTTAGCTATCTAGAGACAAGGCAGCAGATGTATTTATCAAAAGAATTGTTGCAAAAGCAGGAGACTTTGTTGAGGTACAAATGTTTGTTAAAACTCCCTTCTTGCACATTACACCAACGTTAGCACATCCATTTGAGAATTTGGCAAAGCCCATTTTACTGATGAATTTATATGTCTACAAAACTAAGGTTGTGATTCAGTGAAATATATGGTTTATTCTCACTATAGTGGATATCACAGTACTATGATCATGTTTTACCTGCTTCAATCCTCTAATACTTTACAGGTTCGTCGAGGGTCTCTCTTAATCAATGGTGTTTCTCAAAGGGAAGATTATATAGCAGAACAGCCAACATACACCACAAACTTAACTGTGCGTCCCGGGTCAATTGCTATGCTCCTTTATTTCAATCTCTCTCTAGAATTGATATGAATTGGTCACATTCATGAACTTTATTATGGGGTAGGAATAACCAGGGTAAAAGGCTTGCATAGATAGTCACTAATGCTCCACTATACTCAATTGGTGTACCTTTTCAACAGATGAGGTCAATATATAGTCCTGAGCATGATGAAGAGATTCTAATTAAACTTAACAAGAACCATAATCTCTAAGTAATTGCATTTGGAAACCTATACTCGTTGGCTCGTTGCCTCATCTTTACTTTAGCAGTTTAGCTTTATTTATGTTCTAATATCCATTCCTTCTGTTGCAGTATGTTCCAAAAGGCCATGTTTATGTATTGGGAGATAATCGTAACAACAGCTATGATTCCCATGTTTGGTAAGTAATTCAATTCCCCTGTACAAGTTAAGCAACTTCATTTCTCTTCTACGATTAATTTTCTGTCATCTGTGTTCTGTTTGGATATCAACCCCTTATTTCCATATTCTTTCCTCTAATGATAAACAGGGGACCACTTCCAGTCAAAAACATAATTGGAAGACATGTCATGCGTTGTCACAGACCCACAAACTTTTGACACAGATTTTATTGGCATGATAAGCCATTGTGGATTTTCAAATGAAGAGTCGGAACCAGTGTTCTTACTTCTTACTAATACTATGCTTAGACCAACGGACAGCATGAATCGCCACACGATTAACAAATGAAGAGTTTTCCTATGAATGAAGCAAATACCATTTTACAACCGTTAATGGGTGTCAGAATCTCAGTTTTCTCTAGAAATTACATCCCTTGGTAGCTTGTCAGTGTTGTTCATTTCTTTTAGATCCGAAATATGCTCTTAGTGATAAAGAAACAGTCGGCTAGGATTGAGTGCTGTATTTCAACGAATGAAGCATTACTCCATATATATATATATATATTTATATGTCATATGTGATAACTGATATCATAGCATTAGAGGAAGCTTGGAATCTCAGTTTGTTCAGTAAGTAATTGCAGTGATGTTTTAGCGTTTTCTTTGCTCTTGTCGTAGTTAAAAGATACTGTCATAATATGGCTTTTCCTTTCACGACTTTTCAACAAAAAATGTGAGCATAACTTGACTGTCGAGAATTTATTGAACAGAGATTTTATTTTCTTTCTATTAAGGACATACAACCTGGCTCGAATTATAGGCGATCAATAGCGATCCACCAAATTGGATGGTTCCACTTCCACAATAAGCTAACCAACTGGACGAAATTGAAGCATATGGAATATATGTACATATTTATACTTCATTTTTTCTCAAATGGTTCTAGTGTAGTGGTGTCATTTTCTAATTTCTGTCCAGTATTGGTTCATGCACTACTCTCTTGGGCATGTTGGATGGTACGTACTTCATACGGAAATAACACATGAAAGTATATTGGAGCAATGGCAAATGTTCAAGAGTGAGAAAGTTATGAGTTCAGATGCTTCTAAAAGGTAATGATTAATAAATGAATAATCTGTTGAAGTGGCTACTTTGTGTGAAATCATGAAATTGCATAATCTTTTTATTATATGTTGAGATTTAGAAGGCTTTAAAATTATTAGTTAGTTGAGTAATATCGTCTAATTTTTATCAAAAAAATGAACATATATCATTATCTATCCAATTGTGCTGTTATTAAATGTTAATTGCCTACGACCTATGAAGTATGAACATTTCATTTTGATAACGTGTAGCTGTGTCTGACACCCGTACAACACCCACACGACACATATTCATAAGTTTTAAATTATAAAATTAATTTTTTGTGACTTTCTCATAACAAATAATAGAAAATAATATCACATGACATATATTATGAATAGATATTGTAATTTTTAATTTTTTATAAAAATTTTTAAGAATCTAACGTGTCAGTATGTCTGAGTCTGTGTCGTGTCCCGTGTCAGTGTCCATGCTTCAGCCTACAACATTTAAGCCAAACTTAGTGCTTTCAAACAACTGAACAAGTGCTTCTCCTCAATTGTTGGTCAAAACTCAAGAATATTAGATTGTTAATATTTAAACCTCCAAATCAACGAAACAAATATCTTTTTCATTATTTGTAAAATTTCTCCAAATTGAAAAAGCATTCATTCCATCAATTCAATTAAATGTATTGTACCACATAGCAAGTACGTACATGCCACGATTTTCTTTGTAGAGTATCCCATTGAGAATATAACAATTGGAAGAACATAATTAGATCACTAGTATAAAATTGATCAGATTTACATGAGAATACAAAGTTAGTGAATCTTAAGGACTTATTATATAAAAAGCAAATTAGAAATTTTTTCCAAGCAACTCCATTATGGGTGCATTGTTATAGAAAACCAGCCTCCAATCAAATCCCTAACCTGGATCTCAAGTTGAAATGGTGTCAAGAAAGTATTAAAAAGGTACACCATGATTGATTGAACTCAAGAAACAAAAGTTAACTATAGCTCACTCCCTGGCCTTTTATAACTTCACCGATTTTGTAGGCTTTGTTTGATTCGTCTGAATCCTCGAGTATTTTAATTGACGACTCTGGACTCACAACGAGTACCATCCCTATGCCCATATTAAAAGTTCGCATCATCTCGTTCTCCTCTATCTTCCCAGCCTAATAATATGAGGAATTATCAATATCTAACTATTCACCGAACAACATTTCAAGAAAATTTGTTACTTTCGGAGTAAATATAAGGGGAAAATACAAATAACCTCTACAACTATAGTCTAGTTGCAAGAAGTCCCCTCAACTATCAAACAGATAATAGTCCCCTTCAACAGTGACCTAGTTGCAAATAACATCATCGTCAAGTATCAAACCTAACAAACACCATCCGTTAACTATTGTAGCAAATATCTCCTTTGTACTTTAAAATTGAGCAGATAACCTTTTCAATTTTTAGAATCTTTTAGATTCTAGCATCTTTGAATTGATTTTCTTAGATAAGATAATTTAAAAAACTAATTGAATATGTATATATAGAAGTATTATGTGAAAGTTATATATAAAAGTAGAGTTAAATAAAATATTGTGAAAGTTCAAGGGGTTATTTGCTAAATTTTATAGCTCAAGGAGGTATTTATAACTAAGCTATAGTTAAAGGAGGTAATTGCTACCTTTGATAGTTCAGCAAGTTATTTACAACTAGGCTATACTTGAAGGGGGCTGTTTGCCAGGTTTGAAAGTTAAGGGGGCTATTTACAATTAAGCCATAGTTAAAGGGGGTATTTGCATTTTTCCCTAAATATAATAGAAGCAGTATTACCTTCTGGAGCCATTTAAACACCGGAAGGACTTCCCATGAGTCCTTGTATATAAGGGCACCAAGGCCTTCTGGAAACACTCTGGGTATGTTATCTGTGAAACCACCACCAGTGATGTGCGCAATTCCCTTCACCCCTCCTTTGCTAATTAAGTCAAGAACCTGAAAATAACAAAAAACTAAAAAATATCAATATAAAATTTATTTAGGAACTGAGAAAATGAATCAAGCATTACAGGTTACTAAAGTGATAATTGACCTTTTTAACATAAATAACAGTTGGGGCCATCAGAGCTTCTGCTACCGTAACGTTACTACCAGGAAGTTGATCTTGCAGCGAAAGACCACTCTGAGCAAGCACTCTATGAAGATATAGATATATATATATATATATATACCAATCTGAGTAAGGAAAGAAACAAAACAAACTGAAAGTAAACAAATATGTAAATCCTAATGGGTTCCTACTCTCAAATCTAACCTTCTCACAAGAGAGAAACCATTAGAGTGAACTCCGCTAGATGGAAGACCAATAAGAACATCACCAACAGCTATGTTCTTCCCATTGATCACAGAATCCTTTTTCACAATGCCAACTGCACAACCGCTAAGATCATACTCACCTTCTTTGTAGAGACCTGGCATCTCTGCAGTCTGAAATATTATGAAATTAACAATAGTAGACATGCTAAAGAATATGTATATAAACTAGACTTAACTTCAAGTCCTTGTATCTTTATTATCAAATTTTCGAATAACATACATAATGCACAAAAAAATCATTGAAAATACTCAATTTTAAGGTGACGAGTTGTAAATATAATCTATTTCACTCTATGATTAGATAAGCTGATGGCTGATAGCAAAGATATAACAATTATATCTAAATTCCTCTCCAATAAATAATTGCACAGATAATTGTCAGTGTGTGTAAGCCTGTGGAAGAAAGTTCTACTAATGGTATCAGAAAGTGTCAATTCAAAATATTCATGGGGTTAATCTTTTTACTATAGTTGATTAAATTACATAAACACTTGACTATTTAAAACTATATCATTTTGAGAAAATTATGATGGTGCAAATGTACACTATGGCCTTCAACAACTAATTGTGAATAAATTTGCATTAATCTGAATGATGATTCATGAGTCTATAACACAAAACTCTAATCCTGAAACAGGCGACTGCTTCTTTTATCAAGGAAACAAAAATTTAACAATGAATGCACCGGTTATATAATAAGACCTAACTTTCTCTTCATTAAGTTGCTTTTCAAGATTAATGCACATCAAATTAGATACCTGTTGATGGAAAGTACCTAAAAAATTATAAAATTTCCAATACCTCTCCTCCCAAGAGCACGCAGTCAGATTGCTGGCAACCATCCACAATTCCTTTTATAACCTAAATTATAGCAATTCAAGTGAGAAAATAATGATATTATTCAGTTGAGAAATATAGTTCAAAACAACGATACTTTATCCAGTTTATGCACATCTATTAGTACCTTTTCAGCAACGTCAACATCAAGGTGCCCGGTAGCAAAGTAGTCAAGGAAAAATAATGGCTTTGCACCAGAAGTAACAATGTCATTGACGCTCATTGCAACCTAGGGTGGAAAGGATAGTCAAAAGCCAACCATTTAGCCACAAATATGAAGCTATTAAAAAGCCCCAATAATCTTACCAAATCAATACCAATAGTATCATGAATTCCAGTTTCAAAGGCCAGCATCACTTTAGTTCCCACACCATCTGTGCCAGCGACAAGGTATGAATCACCTATACAAAAGAAGGTGATTGCTCAAATTAGGCCCAAAACCTGATAGAAGGATTAATCATCTCCTAAAAGAAGGGGAAAAATGGCGGACAAAACATCATGAAGAAGACAACAGACATCTTACAATTCTATAAGTATTAAGTTATCAAGACAATATCCACCTCACCAATAACTATCCAAAAACAAACTTTTTCTATATGCATGGTTTTGCAGTTCCAAGTTTTGTGTAAAAAATACAAAAGTTATTTCCACAACTAAAAAAGAGATATGATTAAAAGTTTAAACCCAATCAAACAATCCTCGAGAAAAAAGGGGAGAAGACAATTATGAAAGTCAGAGCATACCAAGAGGAAATAAACCACCAAAACCTCCAATCCCAGGTGCCATTTTTGCTATTCTCCTAACAAGTTCTGAACCAGCATCAATATCAACACCAGCATCCTTGTATGTAAGACCTTGTTTGTCGCTCATAGCTCCAACAACAACTCTATCCCTCAACATAGATTTTAAGCCGAGACGAATGGTCATTGGCCTACTTCCCACTTCTTTAGCTCTTTGTAATGATACAAACTTGCCGCAATCACAGATAATTGGGCCATGGCTACCACCACTGCACTTTTGAGAAGTGGCTTTAATGGTTGTACCAGCAAAGCAACATACTCTCTCTGCGCAAGTTCCGAAACTCATAGCTCTCGTAAGGAATTTGAGCTTATTCAAAAGCAGAAGCTTTCCTAAAAGTTATAACAAGAGAACAAATCTGAAAAATTCAAAACAAAAAATCCTATTTGTGTTAACTATGATCAACTAAATCACTCAAATCAACTTCCAATCAGTTTCAGATGATAAACAATAATGACTGAGAAATTTTCTTGAACAATAACAGAGTTTAAACAAGTTGAAATTAGAGTTTGAAGCAAAAATCAACTACCAGTGAAGCAAAGAAATCTCAAATTAATTGAACGAGAGATCATAAAGACAGAAACAAACAATACAAATAAATAAATTTCTTTTGGCACTAAGATATTCCGATACTAATACATGAGTGTTTGATAGAATAAGTACATGACTACATGTAATGTGTACACTGTTTCTATAAATAAATACAACAGCATAAGATGACTATAAATGATTGAATATCGATACATTTTGCCAATTGAATAACTTGGATTTTAAAGTAGCTGAAAAGAGGGTTCGGCAACAATTTTCAAATATTATTTATCTCTCATTAAAGCGTAGCCAAACTGATTCAATACACTGCAAAACTTAAAAGTTGTTCTTATCTATGAAATTAACGTTTGGTTCTTATGTCTTCTGTAACTTTACATCATAAGCTAATACCAAAATATTGAATTTATATGACTCTACCTAACAGCCAACGGAGCTCAGAAGCGGCAACAGAACATTCAACGCACGGTGAACGGCGACGGAGATGTGGTGGTGGTGGAGGAGCGGCGGCGGCGGCAAGGGCTAGGGCGCAAAGTGAAGGAGTGTGACTGTGAAAGAAGAGTGACTTATGTTGCGTTGGATGGAGGCAGTCATTTAGGTCAAATGGTCATTTTGGTACTAGATGTATGCCTGATGTTCAATTTGGTCCTTTATGTTTTAAAATGTTCAAATTGGTCTTAAATGTTGGCAAAATGTATCATTTTGGTCCCAAACTATTGAATTTGATCATATTTATCTCGTATTTTATTTCAAGTTCAAAGAACTTGTTAAGAGTAACTCGTAGTTTTAAATTCGTCGCATTCAAATTTGAAATGAGAAAGATATGATCAATTTTTCTTGTTTGACCTCGTTTGCTGATGACTCTAACTAGATAGAGAAAGTACTCTTTGAGAATAATATGTAGCTCAGAGCTCGTCACATTCGAATTTGAAACGAGATAAATATGATTATATTCAATAGTTTATGACTAAAAGGAAACATTTTTGTCAATATTTAGAATCAATTTGAATATTTTCAAACATAAAAGACCAAAATGAATATTAGAACATATATTTAGGATCAAAATAATTATTTAACCAATCATTTATAATTCATGATTACTTGTTAAATGTTTTATGAGTGAATTATGACAGGTAAAATAAAAATTCAAACTAATTCGATCCAAGAATTTATTTAAAAAATATTTATGTGATTTGATTTATTTGATAATTAAATTAATTTTTTAAAAAATTAATTATTAAATAACTCAGCCCATTAAAATTCGGCTTGTGCACCTTCTGAGACTCATCCCCAAGTTCATTGGGTTGGGTCAGACTAAAGTCAATCAAGTCGAGTCAAATTGGATCCATCGAGTTATACTGGATCGGATTTATCAAATCGGCTCTTTCAACTTTAAAAATTGTCTAAGGGAAGTGATTATCATTTCATCGTAAACTCTAACTTTTTTTTTTAACAAATTGTAAATTCTAATTCAACCTAATGAAATTTTTTATTGAGGTTGATGTAGATTATACTGACTGAATTACCTTAATTGCTTATTTTCGTATTTTTTTAATTTTCTGTTCATATTCTAATTAAGCTATATGATATGTAATTGTTGTTGAAGACATTCTTAATCCGTCTAAAATATTTGTTGAAACTATGTTGTTGCATGATGAACCTGGACTTAGGTTAGTAAGAGATATGAGCTCAATAATCTCAATTGACTGAGTAGAGAGTGTACCTTTTTTCAGTGTCATAAATGTCTGGATGCTTGATTGTGATCTTGGCCGATCTAATTGTGATCCTTTGCTCCTGCATAATTTCCTTTCCTGTGAAAGGTGCCTTGATGGTCAAGGCGTTATCAAGGGAAAGGATCCCAGAGTGATCTGCCTTGATTGATAGAGGATCTTGGTCGATCCTTAATTGGCTCCTGATTAATTCAGGAAATGTTTCCGCATTTGTTGACGCATGGCGCCCACACCCCTTGTGATTGTGGACCTGATGGTGAGGTATGCCCATGCGATTCACTTGGGGGCTTGTAGTCTGGGCCTATTATCATTGCACATTAATGGTGTTCCTTCTACATCAATGGTGTTCCTCATAGGGAAGATTACATAGCAGAGCTCCAAAAATACACATCGATGGTGCTCCTTCTTTATTTTAGAACTGATATAAGTTCATCACATTCATGAACTTTATTATGGGGTAGGAATAATCAGGGTAAAAGGCTTGCATATAGTTACTAATGCTCCATTACTGTTTCTAGATCATCATCTGAGGCTGAATATTGGAGTATAGCTTATTGTGTTTGTGAGCTTCGGGTGTTTTATTTACTTCGTGATCACCATCTCTTGTTATAACAAAGTAGCTCTCTATATCACTTCTAATCTAGTTTTTCATGAGTGCACAAAACATATATCATTGTCACATGAAGGATTTATAAAACCTCAGCATATTGTCACTCAATTACAATTAACTGACGTTTTTTATTAAAGCCTTGTCTTATCCTCAATTTTCTTTCATTATAGCCAAGTTGGGTGTCATTTCTAATCCTTCCAACTTGAGGGGATGTAGAGAATAAAGAAGAATAGTTAGTAATTTCTGTTGTAACAGTTAGTAGCCGTTAGTTTTACTTCTTGCTTATGTGTTGCTCTATAAATATCACACTTGTCTCTAGGGGTGTTCGTTGGGCGGTTTGGGCGGTTTTGAACCAAATTTTTAACCAAACCGCTCACATCGGTTTGAAGTAATTCTTAACCAAGCGGTTAAAAATAATTTGTTTAATCGAACCAAATCAAACCAATAAATAGGCGGTTTGGGCGGTCGGTTTGAGCGGTTAACAAGTTCATTAGTTATTTTTATTAATTAATTATAATTAGAGAGAAAAA
>QANZ01018552.1:0-16378 GCA_003254925.1 Chamaecrista fasciculata
TTTATAAAATGATTGGCCCTAGGGCACAATCTCCAACACCACATTGAATAGTAAGTAAATGAGAGCTCTCCCATTCTCCTATAAATAGGAGTGATTCTCCGTCATTCAAGTAGCTCAATCCATGTGTTGGCTTGGTGGCTCTCTTATTGAGAGAACCCATATAGTTATATTTCTTGTTGGAGATTGTACCCCAGGGCCAATCATTTGGTATGAGAGAACATACTGGTTGACTAATTTATGGATGATAAATTGAGTCGTTATCATATTATTAGCATGTTTACTATGATAACAATCCCTGATTAATTATGAGATAATTAGTCTAAACTGTCCCTGGTCGCTCATTCGAGTGGGAACTTGAAATGAACTAAGACCAGCATGACCTCCGTGTATAGAGATACATGCACTAGATGCTTTACGAGAGTCATGGTGCAATAAGTAAAGGGTTACAAGTTGCTGGACCGACCCGGAGAGTCCTGCATGGGTTTTAGTCATAAGCTAGCCTCTCCTGTACACTTGTCACGATAGCCTTAGACCTGAGGTCTTGACTATTTCGGCATTGTAGTTGTCAGACTTTGGCCTAGTCTAACGTTGCCCGTAACAGGGTAGCCATAAGGGCTAGGTACGGGTTTGGTTGATTACCGTGCTAAGGAATGTGGTTGACCAAGATGGAATTTTGTCCCTCATTAAGATGAGAGATATTTAACTGGGCCCCCCGATGAGTCTGTCCAAGGAATGTGTGGCCACACAAGGAAATGGGACTAACTCAGGGAATCGAGAAAGTTGTGGTTTGGATTATGGATGACAATCCCATGCCTAATCCAGGACCAAAATATCGTGTGACAATAGGGATTATGACAAGGTGGTACTTAGGTTAAGTCGTTAACGTTAAAGCGATAACTCGCGCGTTTTGGGTAGTCGTGATGGCTTGCTAGAGTTCGCTCTCGACTTGTGAGTCATAAGATGGCTTGCTGCCAACTTCACGTGAGGCCTGCTGGGTCACACATGAGCAGGATCAAGATGCCGCACTGGGACACGAATTAGGGTTAATTCGTGAGTCACTTCGGTGACACAATTTAAGACATAGTTGAATGTCTTAGGACATGAAATATTGTCTTAGATAAATATCTACGTTTGTGTCATTTAAATTTGTTGGACAAATTTAAATATATTAATTGTTAAATAGTTTACAATTAAATTCTTGTTTAAAATATTAGGGAATAATAAATTAAATAGATTTCCTAAAAGTTAGGAGATTATTGATTTATTAAACTCACTAATATTTGGGATAACAAGATAATGGGGGTGGCGCCTCTTTTGGTCTTATTTAATTAATGAAAATGTTTTGTTGATTAAATAAAGATAACAAGATTTGAATTTGAATTCAAGATATGATTTTGATTTCAAGATTCAAGTTTGAATTAAAGATATTAGGGTAATATTTTAACTCAATATTATTAGGGAATTTGAATTCAAGATTCAAATTTGAATTAAAGATATTAGGGTAATATTTTAATTCAATAATGAATTTGAATTCAAGGATTATCTTTTTGAAAAGATTCAGGATTTGAATTAAAGATATTAAAGTAATATTTTAATTCAATAATCTTAAAAGATAACAAGTATGATATAACTACCTAAAGAGTTTGGATTGTTATGGAATTCCCTTTTGAGGATGGCGCATATATCATGGCTTGGGGTGCAAGATTTGATCTTGCATTTTGAATTATAATATATGTGCAAATCGATTTTAATTAAAATTATTAAGGTAATATTTTAATTATAAATTTAAATCCTCATGACTCATTGCAACTAATAGGATTTGAGGAATCAAGATTTGGTTTCAAGATTTGATCTTGTAGGCCAAGATTTCGATTTGCCCTTAGGTTTTTGAATTATAATATTAGTGTAATATTATAAATCAAAGATATTGGGAATCCTTATCCAAGATTTGAGGGATTCACTAAATGGTTTAGTGAAACCCAAACTCTAGGAATGAGAAGCTATATAAGCACACATATAGGAAGCAAGTCGCCCAAGGCATAATTTTGTGAGACAAAATCGCCAAGTTCATTCTCTTGGAGAGAAGAAAGTCTCCTACCTAGTTTTAGAGAGAGAGAGTCAAGTTCTTCTCTTAGAGAGAGAACTTCGACCCAAAACCCTAAAACACGTGGTTTTGTGTATCTGTTTTGCGCCACACTTGGGAATTCAAGAAAGGGTTCTTGAATTTCCCACTTTTGTTTTGAAGATTCAAGAAGTGTTCTAAGAGTCTCACTGGTTGTTCTTGAGTGTTCAAGAACTGTTCTTGAACATTCAAGACTCGTAGATAAAGTTCCCGTTTTCACTTGGGAAGAAGTGAAGGAGGCTAGCACCTGGGCATCTGCCAAACTGCTCGTGTGGATCACCGGCAGAGGAAGGACATTTGGAGTGGACTTCTCAATTCGCAAGTTCATCTGCACCGATTGAAATTTGGTAAATCTCTTTCTTTAACTAATATAAATGTATATAGTGGATCCTGGAAGGAATCATAAGGAAGCCAAAAATTTTAATTAACCGTGTTTTTTCCGCTGCGCCGACCCTATGATTTCCCAATAGTGGTATCAGAGCCAGGTTACTCATATTTATTTTAGTTTGTGTGATTATATATGTGATGTATGATTAGATGTTTACAGCTTTTCAATCATATGCTAAGTTTTGCGAAAAATTGCCACCACATACGTTTTGGAACAATATCTAAAGAATTGGTGCAAAACTATATGTATGAGATACATAAGAAATCAATTGGATTGATTTGAAAAGTTCTTAAAATTATGAGTCTTGATCGAACCATACATATATATTTTAGTTAAAAAGTGTTTTAATTATAATATTTACATGTCTTGGTCGAAAACCCTAATTATATATATTAATTAAAATTGTTTTAATTATAATATATATATAGGGTGGTTGAAATTTTTAAATTAAGAATTTATTAATTTGGGCCAATAATTCGAAATTCATGAATGGGATTCTTGAATTTTAATTATTGGTGCAAGACTCAGTTTTAAGAAGGCATGTTAAATTGCACAAGCCCTAAATTGAAAACAATTTGAAAAATCGTTTTTCTTATGTGTTGTGATATGCCGTGTGTTTATATTTAATATATGTGAATTGTTCATGTATGATTGGGTATGGTGACTGGATATGGCTCTAGGCTTATTTTTGGAGAATACGGTCTGCGTGTCGTCTCCCTAAGTTCTTGATGTAATTTTATTTTTAATTTTACACCTCAATGTAAAAGAGGTTTTTCCCAATATAATTTTATTTTTCTTTTTAGAAAATTCCCTCTTTGGCTTGAGGGGATTTAGGGTAGATGGGCCATATCCAAGCACGGTTTATTTTATGCATTTAGTTATTTTGTATGAGATGCAAATGGCGCTAGATGTATCTTTTAGGGTGGCGAAAATTTAACATGAAAATTTTAAATTTTAACGTATATGATACGTGCGTAGTATTTTGTATGAGATACATAATTCGTACATGTGTCTTAAATGTATGCGATACATGGGGCGAAGACACATGGCACAACTCGTTCATTTTAAATGAGATTTAAAATTGAATTTTAAAACGGAACTTTAAAAATTAAACCCTTTTAAAATCTTAAGTTTTGATGCCATCAATAAAACAACCCTGTTATTTTCTTGATCATCGTGGGGCGGTGATAGCCTCCACTGCACGTACCTACTTTTATCTTGAGGAAACACGGGTGAATGGGAGATTCAACGCCACGCCCATTGAAATCTTGGTTTGTTAAATGCGGTGATCGCCTCCGCGACACGTGTTTAGTGGGCCTTGATGATATGGGGTTGGGCTTCGGCCTCGTTGTTTTGAACCTAGCCATTCACAGGTTTTATTGTGTGACTTAATGGGGTTATCAAAACGGTTTTGGACCTCAAGGCATTAGATGGAATAAACATGCCATAATAAGTATCATATGATGATACAGTCCCATAAAGATCTAAGAGTCACATGAAATGTGATTGGTAAAGAGTTACCTACCTAAATAACCTAAGGATGCATGATCGCCCCCGCGACGGTAAACTTTGGTGAAATATGGGTCTTAGCCACTCATAATAAATTTACTAGGTTTTATAAAATGGTGGATTTATATTTTGCTAAATAAACTTTCATATCTAAAATTGTAGAATCAAATGGCAAATGTTAGTTCAACGGTTTCACTGCGATCTATCCTTGAGAAGGATAAATTGAATAGGACGAACTTCCTTGTTTGGTTTTTCAAGTTGAGAATTGTTCTCACCCAACAAAGGAAGCTTTATGTCCTGGATAAACCTATCCCTAAGGAGCCTGCCAAAGACGCTCCAAGAGTTCTAAAGAATGCTTATGAGAAGCACTTCGATTACTCTTTGGAGGTCTCTTGCCTGATGCTAGACACAATGGTTCCCGAGTTGCAAAAGGGCTTGGAAATGTTGATGTCTTTTGAGATGATAACACGTCTCAGGGAAATGTTCCAGCAACAGGTTAGGCAAGAGAGTTATGAGACAACTAAGGCTCTACACTCTTGCAAGATGGCTGAAGGTGAATCCGTAAGTACCCATATCTTGGAGATGAAGGGGTACATAGATCACCTTGGTAGGCTGAGATTTCCCATTACTCTAGGGCTTGCGACAGATTTGATCCTGAGCTCGCTGCCTAAAGCTTATGACCAGTTTGTCATGGAGTTTAAGATGAGTGGAATGGAGAAATCAGTTTCTGAGCTGCATATGATGCTTAAGGATGTTGAGGCATCCATGAAAAGGGCGCCTGCAATAGTCTTAATAGCTCAGAAAGACCAAGGGAAAGGGAAGGGCAAAGGAAAGAGGAAGGCTGACGTCATGGATGGTGAGACCAAGCCAGTGGCCAAGCCCAATCCACAACCTGCCAAGAAGGCAAAGCCCGCAAAGGATGCAATTTGCTTTTTCTGTCAAAAGCCAGGACACTAGAAGAGGAATTGCAAATTGTATATGGAAGATCTAAAGAAACAGAAGAAAGGCGATGAGGCCTCTACTTCAGGTATCTTTGTTATAAGAGTCCTTTTCTACTTAACCACTTGGGTATTAGATACAGCACTTGGTTCTCACATTTGATGTGCAGGGTCTTAAAGACAGTAGAAAGCTGGACAGAAGCGAGATGGACCTGCGTAAAGGCGATGGAGCAAGGGTTGCTGCTATTGCTGTAGAAACATGCGAGGTTTTTTTGCCCTCTGGGCTTATTCATTGTTATTATGTACTTTCTTTAAGTTCAAACAATGTTTCTCTTTCTTATTGGATAAGGAAGTTTTACATGTGTTAACTGTAATGAAAGGAGTTCAATTTATAAAGATAATGTTTATTTGATAATTATTGCATCTTAAAATTGGAACGTCAACGCGATAACAATATTTATAACATTGATACGGAAAAGGATTAAGATTAGCGAATCTAATCCTACAGACCTTTGGCATTGTCGTTTGGACCATATAAACTAGAAACGCCTAGAGAAGCTCCATAAAGATGGACTTTAAGATCATTTGATTTTGAATCATATGATGCTTGCGAATCTTGTCCACTTGGTAAAATGACAAAGGCGCCCTTCACTGGCCACAGTGAGAGGGCATCTGACTTATTGGGGACCATACATAGTGATGTATGTGGAACCATGAGTACTTAAGCTAGAGGTGGTTACTCGTACTTAGTTACGTTCACTGACGATTTCAGTAGGATTGACTGGGTCTACCTAATGAAATACAAGTCAGAGTCTTTTGAAATGTTCAAAAGATTTCAAAATGAAGTAGAGAACCAACTTGACAAGAAAATCAAAGTCCTTCGATCCGATCGAGGAGGCGAGTATTTGAGTCAAGAACTTATTGATCATCTTAGGAGATGTGGGATAGTCCCACAACTTACTCCTCCTGGAACTCCACAGAGGAATGGTGTTTCTGAAAGGAGGAATCGAACTTTATGAGATATGGTTCAATCTATGATGAGTCAAGCTGATCTTCCGCCATCCTTTTAGGGGCATGCTTTAGAAACTGCTGGTTTGACACTTAACCATGTTCCGTCTAAGGCAGTTGAGAAGACACCATATGAGATATGGAATGGGAAGAGGCCCATTTAGTCTTACCTCAAGATTTGGGGATGTGAAGTTTATGTTAAGCAACAGCCTAACGATAAACTATCTCCCAAAAAACCCCAAGTGTTTATTTGTGGGATACCCCAAGGAAACGAGGGGGGTACTAAGTCTACTACCCATCTGACGACAAAGTGTTTGTAGTCAGAAGTGGATTCCTTTTAGAAAGGATTTTGTTTCTAAAAGAAACAGTGGGAGTAAGATAGATTTTGAAAAGGTTCAAGATTCACGAGACACTTCAGACGCGCAGACGGAAACTAGAGAAGAGCCACAAGGCGTTGTGGAAACTCCTCTAGTAACACAAGGACCACGAAGGTCTGATAGAACACGTTCTCGACTTCAAGGATATGGATCTTTGGAGACTGAGAACAAGGATGTGTTGCTCATGGAGCGTGGTGAGCCTACCACCTATCAAGAAGCTATTATCATTGTTTTGATGAGGTAGTCAAAGAGTTTGGCTACTTACAAAACTCTGACAAGCCTTGTGTTTACAAGAAGGTTAGTGGGAGCACGATTGTGTTCTTGGTACTATATGTCGATGACATATTACTCATTGGAAATGATATTCCAACCTTGGAGATTGTGAATCTTGCTTGGGAAAATCATTCTCAATGAAAGACTTAGGAGAAGCTGCCTATATCCTAGGCATCAAGATCCATAGAGATAGATCTCGAAGGCTTCTTAAATTAAGTCAATGTACATACTTGGATAAGATACTGAAGGGGTTTAGTATACGAGATTCCAAGAAGTGATTCATAGTGATGAATCATGATTTGCCCTAAGCGTGACGAGCTGGTGCCAACAAGACCCTAGTGAGGATCATTGGACCACTGTCAAAGACATCCTTTAGTACTTAAGAAGAACTAAGGATGAATTCTTGGTTTATGGTGGAACTAATGTGTAATTGGTTACACAGGTGCCCGTTTTCCAAACCAACTGAGATGTTTTAAATCGCAGTTTGAATACGTATTTCTCCTGAACGGTAGCATCGTGAGTTGGAAAGGTTCCAAGCAGAGCACGATTGCTGATTCTACAACGTAGGGTTGGTCGCGTGGAGACGCGAACCGTAAAACCTGTGTCTGAGGTAATTTTGGTGGTCACCCGGTGGAGACTGGAAAGACACCAAATGGGACTGGGTCCCCAATGATGTTCCGACAGTGGAATATATATGTATATATATACTCTTAGACGTTATCACCATGGGATGGTGAATATGAAGGGTAGCAGTCGAGGATAATTTTGCCGATCCTCTTACGAAATCCCAAGCACGGGTATTACATGAATGCCATGTAATGTCAATGGAGATTGGACACATTAATGGATGTTCCTAGTGTAGGAACAGTTTGATTAATGATTGTACCTAGTGCAAGTGGGAGTCTGTTGGAGATTGTGCCCTAGGGCCAATCATTTGGTATGAGAGAACATACTGGTTGACTAATTTATGGATGATAAATTGAGTCGTTATCATATTATTAGCATGTTTACTATGATAACAATCCCTGATTAATTATGAGATAATTAGTCTAAACTGTCCCTAGTAGCTCCTTCGAGTGGGAACTTGAAATGAACTAAGACCAGCATGACCTCCGTGTATAGAGATACATGCACTAGATGCTTTACGAGGGTCATGGTGCAATAAGTAAAGGGTTACAAGTTGCTGGACCGACCCGAAGAGTCCTGCATCGGTTTTAGTCATAAGCTAGCCTCTCCTGTACACCTGTCACGATAGCCTTAGACCTGAGGTCTTGACTATTCTGGCATTGTAGTTGTCAGACTTTGGCCTAGTCTAACGTTGCCCGTAACAGGGTAGCCATAAGGGCTAGGTACGGGTTTGGTTGATTACCGTGCTAAGGAATGTGGTTGACCAAGATGGAATTTTGTCCCTCATTAAGATGAGAGATATTTAACTGGGCCCCTCGATGAGTCTGTCCAAGGAATGTGTGGCCACACAAGGAACTGAGACTAACTCAGGGAATCGAGAAAGTTGTGGTTTGGATTATGGATGACAATCCTGTGCCTAATCCAGGACCAAAATATCGTGTGACAATAGGGATTATGACAAGGTGGTACTTAGGTTAAGTCCTTAACGTTAAAGCGATAACTTGCGTGTTTTGTGTAGTCGTGATGGCTTGCTAGAGTCCGCTCTCGACTTGTGAGTCATAAGATGGCTTGCTGCCAACTTCACGTGAGGCCTGCTGGGTCACACATGAGCAGGATCAAGATGCCGCACTGGGACACGAATTAGGGTTAATTCGTGAGTCACTTCGGTGACACAATTTAAGACATAGTTGAATGTCTTAGGACATGAAATCTTGTCTTAGATAAATATCTACGTTTGTGGCATTTAAATTTGTTGGACAAATTTAAATATATTAATTGTTAAATAGTTTACAATTAAATTCTTGTTTAAAATATTAGGGAATAATAAATTAAATAGATTTCCTAAAAGTTAGGAGATTATTGATTTATTAAACTCACTAATATTTAGGATAACAAGATAATGGGGGTGGCGCCTCTTTTGGTCTTATTTAATTATTGAAAATGTTTTGTTAATTAAATAAAGATAACAAGATTTGAATTTGAATTCAAGATATGATTTTGATTTCAAGATTCAAGTTTGAATTAAAGATATTAGGGTAATATTTTAATTCAATATTATTAGGGAATTTGAATTCAAGATTCAAATTTGAATTAAAGATATTAGGGTAATATTTTAATTCAATAATGAATTTGAATTCAAGGATTATCTTTTTGAAAAGATTCAGGATTTGAATTAAAGATATTAAAGTAATATTTTAATTCAATAATCTTAAAAGATAACAAGTAGGATATAACTACCTAAAGAGTTTGGGTTGTTATGGAATTCCCTTTTGAGGATGGCGCATATATCATGGCTTGGGGTGCAAGATTTGATCTTGCATTTTGAATTATAATATATGTGCAAATCGATTTTAATTAAAATTATTAAGGTAATATTTTAATTATAAATTTAAATCCTCATGACTCATTCCAACCAATAGGATTTGAGGAATCAAGATTTGGTTTCAAGATATGATCTTGTAGGCCAAGATTTCGATTTGCCCTTAGGTTTTTGAATTATAATATTAGTGTAATATTATAAATCAAAGATATTGGGAATCCTTATCCAAGATTTGAGGGATTCACTAAATGATTTAGTGAAACCCAAACTCTAGGAATGAGAAGCTATATAAGCACACATATAGGGAGCAAGTCGTCCAAGGCATAATTTTGTGAGACAAAATCGCCAAGTTCATTCTCTTGGAGAGAAGAAAGTCGCCTACCTAGTTTTAGAGAGAGAGAGAGTCAAGTTCTTCTCTTAGAGAGAGAACTTCGACCCAAAACCCTAAAACACTTGGTTTTGTGTGTCTGTTTTGCGCCACTCTTGGGAATTCAAGAAAGGGTTCTTGAATTTCCCACTTTTGTTTTGAAGATTCAAGAAGTGTTCTAAGAGTCTCACCGGTTGTTCTTGAGTGTTCAAGAACTGTTCTTGAACATTCAAGACTCGTAGATAAAGTTCTCGTTTTCACTTGGGAAGAAGTGAAGGAGGCTAGCACCTGGGCATCTGCCAAACTGCTCGTGTGGATCACCGGCAGAGGAAGGACATTTGGAGTGGACTTCTCAATTTGCAAGTTCATCTGCACCGATTGAAATTTGGTAAATCTCTTTCTTTAACTAATATAAATGTAGATAGTGGATCCTGGAAGGAATCATAGGGAAGCCAAAAATTTTAATTTACCGTGTTTTTTCCGCTGCGCCGACCCTATGATTTCCCAACATTTCTCTCTCTTTGAGTTCTTCTTCTGCGATCAGTCTTGGAAACATGGCTCTACCTCTAGATGTAGAGTCTCACCGTTTGGTGGAATTCTTGAGGAGGAGATCAACGTTTGGAGATCAGTCTTGGTGGAGCAGAGCCACTAGCAAGATCTAGATTATTAGCGATGGCGTCCAGGTTAGTAAGTTCCGCAATTTATTTTAATACTTGGATTTATAATTATGATTCGGGTTTCGGTTCTTGGGGATCCGAAATCCTTCATTGGTATCAGAGCCAGGTTTATGCTAGTGCTTTGTTCTCTAGGACTTTGTGATTCCAAAATGTTGTAGGGATATAATTACCCCTTTCCCAAATTTATTTTTGGTTTTATGTAAATATATGAGTTATTTATGTATAGTCGTTCTCCTATTCCCTAAAATGTTTTAGGGATAGATAATATATAAAGTATATATTATCATGTGCATGTGATAAATTGTGTTTATTTAAAACTTAGGAACATGTGTAGGTTCCTTATGATAATATTCATGTTCTTGATCTGAACTTAGGAATATGCCTCGATTCCCCAGTTTTAATATTTGTTGTTATCTCTAGTTTAATCTTTGTGATAAGTCAAAAGTTTTAAATAATGTGTTTAGGTATATTTTTGAAATAAGATATTGTCAAATATTTTTGAATTTGAAATTTAAATGTGTTATTTAATTTTTTTTGAAATTCAAAATTGATTTGAACCAAAACTTAGAAGATTTGCCTAGATTCTCTAGAGATATTTGGACCCCAATATTAATTATTATAATAATTAGTTTATTAAAAAATTAATATAAAATATTAAAATTAAAAAAAAAACAGTGGGGACGGATATTGTTCACTTCGGCGGTCGGAGCCGCCGCCGATGGTGACCGAAAGGAGAACACGGCGGACTCCGTCGTCGTAAACCACCGTGTACGGTGGTAGTCTGATAGGGTCACGACGGCATCACCGCCGTCAAATACCGTGTACGGTGGTCGGGGTGGTGGTCGGTAATGTCACGGTGGCCGATGCCGTCGTGAGCCACCGCTGGAGGTTGGCGCTGGCGAAGGTCCGGTGACCTTGACCGCCGTTAGTGGCGGTGACTGTTGGTCGGCGGGGAAGCTTCTGCCGTTGACTTGCAGGCCTGGTCAATGGTCAACTATGGACTGTTGACTTTTAGGTCTGACTTTCGTTGCGCGTAACTTCTTCATTTTATCTCCATTTTTTATGATCTTTATGTCGTTTTTCTCGTTTTCGTGAGACTAATCCAAATATGGAGAGAAACTAGTGTAAATCAGAGTCTAAGAAAATGCATATGGCTATCTCTTGGCTCACTCACGAAAGAATTTAAATGGTATACGACTGTTTGAATCAGATTAAGCATTTCACTTGAGTAGGAGTTGGGGCTAGTGTATGGCAGATCCATAACCACAAAATTAAATGCTCGTCCACATGGGAATTTAAATGGTATGTAACTATTTAAATTGTTGTAAGCGTAGTAATCAAGTGGGAGTTCGTGGTCAAGCATGTGGCAGACTACTATGTCCATCTTGAATGCTTACCTAGTGGGAATCCAAGAGGAATTTCAAATAGTATGTGACTATTCTGTGCAAATTGACGAGTCATGCATAGAAAGGTGTAGATATATTAGTTCTTTGTATGATGAGGGTGGTTGACCCCACTTCTCGAATGTAGAGACTGTCTATATCTACACTCGTCTTGCGTTGATTACAATTTTCAATACTCGTGTGTTGTGTAATAAAGAATTGTGTTTAGCGTTAGCGTTTAAGATTGACTGATAGTGAAACTACAAAACTGTAGTTGTGGATCTCCATTAGGGAGAGAAACAAAATAGCGTAGTGGGATTATTTATGACATTTAGGAAAGTACAATTACTATTAAGAGAAGGTATTAGAAATCTTGGAGTATGTCATATAATAACCTAGTGGTGATGCTCGAAATACGTTACCTCACACCACCCTTGAATGACATTGTGTGTCAGTTCATATACCATACCACCTTAAAGGCGAAGTAGATCACATAAAAGAGACCAGTTTGGTGACACAGTGGCCACCAAATTCAGGCAACTTATAATCAAGTTTGATATCTCTAAGATGCGCTCTGACAAGAGCATGAGGATTGATCAGCCCAAATATTGACATGTTATTTGGTCTTCTTTTAACATGATTATAATGATAATATATTGCAAATAGACCAATTAATATACTAAGGGCTGCACCAAGGTGTGGCATAATAAAGTGGATAAATTATATTATTTTGCGTTTATTTATTGTATTTTATAAATAGGTGCTACTTAATGGTTTTTCTGTGGTTAGATATCCAAACAAGGCCAAACCAAACGGGAAACATCTAGAATCAACGAGAAGATAACAAAAAACACAAGATACGCTCGTGTCGTTGGGTGTGCTGCTACACATAATAGGATTTCTCGCGGCACACGTATCTGAGAGAGTATGACGTCAGCTTCAGCGCAAAAATAGGGCATGCCGTTGCTTGTGCCGCCAGGAATTCCAACGGCACATGCAACAACTTGGTTTGGATGGTCAGGATTTAAGATATCACTAGTGCCGTTGAGATATCCCTAATATCTCGCTATGCCGCCATCCTGTGCCGCCGGCACATCCCGCGGCACAAGTCCAATTCTTTTCCACAACTTGCAGCCCAAGTCTATATTCATGCCTATAAATAGAGCTCGTCATTTCACACTCAAAGCGTACTATCCAGTTCAGAAAGCATCCCAAAAGCGATACACAAGGCGCACAGTTTAGAATAGTTTAGGAATTACTCTGCCTAGAGCATGAGTAACTAATTAGGTAGATACTTGAGGAATGCCTCAAGGATGCGACGCGAGTTCATCGCGCTGTTCATATAGAGTCCATATTTTGGTATTGCATTTATTAGTATTCACAATCTCTTCATAGGTATGTGTTGAATTGTTTATACATTAGAGAGTATAGTCTTTAGGATTGTTCTTTAATTTCTATTTGTTCATTGGTGTGATCTGTAATAATAGAGATTGCTTTGAAAGGTTAATGACAAATTCTCATATTCCCAGTTTTGGTTGAGTTATCTATCCTAATTCTATATCTTTCGCCATTGCTTTAATTGCTAGTATATTTGAAGATGCAATAGCATTTCCTATAACTAGGGTAGATTACACTTCACTTATATGATTAGTATTTATGATATTAAATACATCATTGGATGTGGTTATATAATGCAAATCAATTATCTCCTCTTTATCATTAATGAACTATGATAGTCCATCTCTAGAGTTTCTCTCAAGTATTATTCTCTATGAAATAAATTTATAACTATCATTGCTTTAACAATTAAACTACAAACTTTATCTTCAATCACAACTCTCTTAGATCTCATCACATTGAGTTCCGCGAAAGATTCGACCTTGGGCTAGCATCTATACTATATAGTAATATATAGTAATACTTACGAGGCTCGAGTATTATTAATTTGACTTCTTTCTAGAGCACCTGACGACGGGTGCTCGGCCAAATTTCTTGAGTTCCTAAGAAAATTGTGATTATTTTCTTTAGTTTTTGTTTTGTTTAATTCTGTTTTTCTTTTGTTTTATTCTTATTTTATTTTTCTAGTATATGCCTAGGAAATTTAACGATTCTATAGTTCCCCTAGATTTGGAATTAGAGAAAACCCTTAAATCCCTAAGGAAAAGTAGGAAAGAGATTGAAATGGCAGAAAACTCAGGTAATAACCCTAGGGTAGTAAACCAGGAACGCAGAGCAATCCGCCAGGAGTAAGGTCTAGACTATGGACGTCTTAGCCCTAGAAGATCTATTAGAGAAGCTTCCCAATCCAATGAGCAATATGAAGCTCAACGAAATGTGCTTCCCCAAATCCAAACGGATTTTGATATTAAAGGTCGACTCTTTAATGGACTACCTAAGTTTCACGGTTTGGCCAGTAAAAACCCGTAAACACATTTAAACAACCTTTACCTTCACTGTTGAACCATGAAACCCCTAGCACCAAGCATAGAGGATGTAATGTGGAAAGTTTTCCATCTTACCCTCGAAGGTAAGGCGCTAAAGTGGTACACTCACTTGGGCACATATGAAAGGATAGCCTATCTATCTTGGGAAAACCTCAGAAGATCGTTCTTAAATAAATACTTCCCCGAAGTTAAAGCATTAGCCGCTAAATAACAAATCTCAGCTATAGAACAACGAGATAACAAAACATTACTCGAGTACTTAACTAGATATCAGGATTTTTTAGTAAAGTGTCCTAATCATCAATACACTAAGCAGCAAATAGTTGAATACTTTTGTAGTGGACTCCGGGACGACGAGGCCAATCAAATTGATGTCGCATTGATCAGCCCAAAAGTGAACAAGTTATTTGGCCCTCTTTTAATGTGTTTATAATAATAATATATTACAATTAGACCAATTAATATGCTAAGGACTGCACCAAGGTATGACATAAAAAAGTGGATAAAATAGGTTAATTAGCATTTATTTATTGTAATTTATAGATAAGTGCTATTTAACGGGTTTTTAGTGTTTCAGACATCCAAACAGGGTCTAACCAAAGGGAATCATCTAGAATCAACGAGAAGATATCAAATCGCACAAGATATTCTAGCGCCGCCTGTGGGCCGCTGGCCCAAAATAGGAATTCTCACGGCACAGGACTCTTAGAAGAATATGACGTCAGCAAGTAAGCTTCAACGCAATATTGTGTTGCGCCGTCTCTTGAGCCAACGGCTCAAGAGGGAAATCTCGCGGCGTAGATTAATTTGAAGCATGGAAGTATATTTTGGACGGCTAGGATTCTAGATACAAAGATATAATCGAAATATCGCAGATATTTCGGTGCGCCATCATGTTCGGCCGCCGGCACAGACGACAGCCCAAGTCCAAAATCATCCCTTGACTTGCGGACCAACCATACTACTCAGCACTATAAATAGAGAGCGTCATTCCACGCTCAAAGCATCCGAAAATCGCCCCAGCACCTCAACTGGTGGCAGAATAGATTAGAGTAGAGTAGCTGTCAATAGGTTTCTATGATGAGAGCCTAAACATTATCATCTTAGAGGAGTATCATGGAGGAAGTCGGAGTTCATCGTTCTTCATAGTCTAGGGAGTTGTAATTTAATTATGTTCATCGTTCTCAAGCTTTGTTGAAGTAATGAGACCTTTACATTCTTGGAGTTTGTCTCTCTCACGATTAATGAAGTTGCTATTTAGGGTTTGCTAAAGAGTGGCCTATATATGCATAATTAATATTGTTATTGATATCTATGTTTGTTTATTATTCCGATGTGGCAATAATATAGATTGCCCCGAAGAGCTTTGACAAATAGCTCGTAATCCAATGTGGTTGAGTTACCTATCCTAATATGATATCTTTCACCATTGTTCTTAGTTATATTCGAAGTTTCGATAATATCTTTGAATGTGGGTCTTTACATAATTAAAGTGACACTTCAATCCCATATCTTTATGAACTAGGATTGTAGAATTCATGATTATTCTCTAGGATACCTTTAAATTATTGTTCGTTCCTTCTATTATTATTGTTCTTATAATTATCTTTATAGCCTCACCTAAATTCATAGTTATTCATTCAAATAATAGTTATTTTTAACCCCAAAGTTCCGCGAGAGATTCGACCTTGGGTTAGCATCTATACTATATTTTAATAAATATAGTTAATACTTGCGAGGCTCGAGTAAAAATTTAATTTGACTCCATTTGGCACTTTACGACAAAGGGCCCGGTCAAATTTGGCGCCGTTGCTGGGGAACTTTTTGTTGGGAATCCTAGGCGCCTAACGCAACGGAAGCAAAAGATAAAACGATAAATAAAAGCGCCTAGGTCCTAGAATTCCCGAACGGATCCGCTAGCAGAATTTAAAACTTTTAGATAGTGGTATACCTCACGAGTTTCAATATGTTGGTTGAACAAGGCGAGTCCAAGGAGCCCACTCCCAGCGTTCTCCCTCTGCCAGTAATCCACACGAACAGTTTCTTTGAACACCGAGGTGCTAGCCTTCTGTTCTTTTCTCCAAAAGAACTAGGGACCAATCTATAGACCTCTGAACTCAAGAACTCCTTCTTGAAACATCAATCGAGGTGGCCCTTAGAAGAAACCCCCCCACAAGAACTCCTTCTTGCCTTTTCTTCTCTCACAAACCCTAATTATGGAGTTTAATCGATTTTCTCTAACTCTTAGAGAAAAGTCGGCTTTTCTCTCTCTTGGGTGCAAAGGTGCGATTTTCTCTCTCTCTTCTAGGAGGAAGAAAATCAAAACTAGGGTTGTATACTTGCTTACTTGGGCAAGTCGACTTGCCCATATATTTATCGACAAAAATTTGGTGATTTAATTATTCCTAAAATCAAGATATTCTGATAATATAATTATTTTAGGACTT
>QANZ01018558.1:0-14538 GCA_003254925.1 Chamaecrista fasciculata
GCATTAATTTATCTCTATAAATTAATCCATATGTTCATAACATATACAGAAAAGGATTGGCCCTAGGGCACAATTCCTATCATTTAGGACCAAAATGAACCTTTCACCACACATTTTATTAGAATTTAGTGTTGTTTTCTAATTTTCTATTTGGTCCTCAAACTATTATTTGTTGTTTTTTTGTCGTTCAATTTCATAAATAGACCCCATTATTAATGATTGGGGTTTTCTACAAGGCCCCAGTTATCTTTTACACATGTTAGAGATTCATTAATTGGAACAGTTCGAATTTATGGACCAAATTGTATGTCAAAAAATAATTCCAATATTATTTTCATTTTGACCCATAATCTCATCCACTTGGATTTGGATTGACCCCTAACCCTCAATCCAAAATTTTCTCATCCTCACAATTTCCAATCTCATATCACACTTCCCAATATCATCTCATCTCAATATTATTTCAATCAAAACACAACCAAACACCTATCATCCCATCTCATTATCTCCATCTCATCTCATTATTTCCTACCATTTCTACCCCTATACAAATTACAAAAAAAATCAACTTATTTCTACCAACCACAATCATTACATACCCTTTTATATAATTTCACACCCTATTTAACATCATTATCACTAAAATCACCCAAACACCAATACATCATCTCATCTCATCCAATTAAAAAATAATCTCATCCCATCCATTTGGATGAGATTGGATGAGAGTGGATTAAAATTAACTGGCTCCCAAACAGACCCTAAGAAGGCTATAATTACGGAGCTGAACATGTATGGTAGCCAAATCAAAAAATGGTACAAATACAGAAGAAGACAATAGAATTAAATTTATGCCATAAGAGGCGTGTTAATTTATTTTAGGCCAAAGTCTTATTTTGGTCCCTCTGTTATGCTCATTGTTCCAAATAGGTCCCTCAGTTATTTTTCGTTCCATATTGGTCCCTCAGTTATCCAAAACTTATCAAAGTTGGTCCCTCTAACAGTTTTCATCTATTTTTCCGTTAAAAAGAGAGGAAAAATAAGCTTTCATCTCCAGAATTTTTATTTTCTTATATTAAGATCCTTTTCTTTTTATAATAGGATCAAAACGTAAGAAAATGAAATAAATTAAGATTTGAAGTGAATTTGTCCAAAAAAAAAACCCACACAGTTTTCACCTTCATGCACTCTCATTTTGCTCTCTGATTTCAATGGCACTATCAGATAATCCTCTGTTTCTTCTGTCCCTCTTCGTCTTTATCTTCACTCTTCCATTGGTTCACCTTCGTAGCATAACCCACTGCTCCAAAACGACAGTACTTGATGTCGTTTCATCCATTCAAAAAACCCAGAAACTTTTCTCTTCACTGAACCAGGAGGAGATTAAAACTTCATCTTCATCTTCATCTTCATCTTCGTCTTCTCTCACTCTGCAACTTCATTCTCGAGCTTCCCTTCACAAATATTCAAACTCAGACTACAAATCTCTCACCCAATTTCGACTCACTCGCGACTCAGCCCGAGTCAAATCACTAATCACTCGTCTAGATCTAACCCTAAATCGAGTTTCCCCCTCAGATCTTCACCCAAATCACGAAGAAAAAGAAGAAAATAACGAATTCAAATACCAAGACGAGAAAATGGAATCTCCAATTATCTCCGGAGAGAGAGAGAGGTGTTCGAGAGAGAGAGGGGGAGAGGAGAGAGAGAGAACTATTGTGTTTTTGGACAAATTCACTTAAAATATTAATTTATTTCTTTTTCTTATATTTTGGTCTTATTATATAAAGAAAAGGACTTTAATATAAGAAAATAAAACTTTTGGGGATGAAAACTTATTTTTCCTCTCTTTTTAGCGGAAAAATGGATGGAAACCGTTAGAGGGACCAACTTTGACAAGTTTTGGATAACTGAGGGACCAATATGGAACGAAAAATAACTGAGGGACCTATTTGGAACAATGAGCATAATAGAGGGACCAAAATAGGACTTTGGCCTTTATTTTATAATAAAATTAGTGAGCAATCTGATTACAAACTTAATGAATCTAATTCCATATAATTATCATGTGTGGTATATTATAACATCTTGAAGTGCAAATGTGAAATGAGAGCTAGAGAAAATTATCAAAAGTGTGATAATCCTTCAAAGTCAAATAGAAATTTGGTTTATGGAGATGATGACAATAATAATAACATTATTATTGCAGTGCTCTCTGATTTTCTACTCATATATGATATGAGGAAAAATTGGTGGTAGATCTTGATGCTACAAGGCACATTCGTGCTAATAAAGAACTTTACTCCTTCTTTTAAAAAGGAAATGATGAAATCTACCTTATTAATTCTGGAACTACCAAAGTTTTAGAAAAAGGGAAAATTGTTATTAAAATCACATTTGAAAAGAGTTTTCAACTTAATAATGTTCTGTATGTACCTACTCTGAGAGCTAATTTATTTTCTGTTGCTTTGTTAGTGAAAACTGGAATTAAAATGTCATTTTAATATGATAAGATTATAATGACAAAGAACAATGTTCTTGTGAGATAGGGTTATTGTAATAAAAGATTATTTGTATTAAGTGATGTTGATAGTGCATTTATATTAAAATTTTGGTTTGACCATTATATTAATTAATTACAATATCTTGAGTTTTCTAATAATTGGTTGATTTTTAAAAGGCAAAACACCCTTTCGTGCCCCTAACGTTTGCGGTGATTTTCAGTTATGCCTCTAACGTTTCATTTGTGTTAGTTGTGCCCCCAATGTGAAATGTTGGTTTCAATTATGCCCCAATTTCAATCATCCACACAAAAAAAAACACCATTTTCGCACGATTTGAGCTCAGTTTTGATCAGATTTTATATGGGTTTTAATTTTCGGACATCACAAACTTGATTACTTGGATCAATTTTAAAGATTAAGCTCAAAATAGCCCAAATCCGAAGAAAATCGGACCCGATGAACCCCAAAAAGGACCAAAACGAAATGCAGCAAAACGAAGCATTTTTCTCAAAATTTCCATGTGCAAAATGATCCTTAGGAGCCGAGAATGAGTACCCATAAACTCATTTATCAAAAAAAACTGAAATGAACACGGATCGAAGCTCAAAAGTTCCGAAAAATGGTACACTAACGAGGGTGGGAGCATAATTGAAACTAATGTTTCACATTGGGGGCACAACTGAAACAAATGAAATGTTAGAGGCATAACTGAAAATCACCGCAAATGTTAGGGGCACGAAAGGGTGTTTTGCCTTTTTAAAAAAGGGTAAATTACACAAAAGGGCCCTGTGGTTTGACACATTTTCAGATAAGGTCCTTGTGGTTTTAAAAGTGTCAAATGGGGGGCATGTGGTTTCCTCCGTTAACAAATAGGGTCCCAGGTGGTTTTTTTCCATCCAAATTAACAGAACTAGGTTAGAATGAATTAAAGGTGTACTGTTTTGCAATTTTAGCCAAGCTCTTTTGTATTATAAAAAAAAAAAAGAGGGAGCTTGAATAAGGAACACGATGCTGGGTTCGTGAACGGAAAAGATGGGTTTCAGCAAGAGGGGATCGTCGCCGGCATTCATCAATAAAGGACGGCGAGCGGTGGTTTGCGGCGGACATCTGAGTTCCTCTTTTAAAGTAGAAATCAATTTCAATGGATCAAACATTTACATGAGAGGAACCATGGCCGTCGAACACGCCGAAGAAGTTGTGCCTTTTCCTGATTAATAGATAGAATTTGGATCTGCAGCCGGTGACGGAGAAGCCTATAGGCAACAACCTAATTCAACCCTCGTCATTTTTACCAAAAATAGAACAAGGAAGAGTAATTTAAAGCAACAAAAATGAAACGAGGAAAACAAGTAGAGAAATTAACGCGCATTCAATTTACAGAGTTACTATCTTATTGACCTTCAGATCCGCACTGACAAGCCTTCTGAGTTCTGAACCCAATGAAGCATCAGAAGCACCGAAGAAGATCAGAAACAAGAAAGACGTTTCAAACTGACCATTTCTGTCCATTAGAGATTGAGAATCTATGACTAAAACATATATACTTCTGTCTTTGGCCCGTGGAAAGAAATTACTGTGAGTCTGTATTGGAAGAAATATTTCACGAAACTCGATTTTTGACGATATCACCGGATAGCATGCGAGGGCAAGAATCAATTCGGCAAAGTTGAAAATCTTGAGGAATTTAGGATCAAAAATTGCGAGAGAGATTAACAATCCGATTGATTTCTACTTTAAAAGAGGAACTCAGATCTCCGCCGCAAACCACCGCTAACCACCGCTCGCCGTCTTCCGTTGTTGAACACCGACGATGATCCCCTCCTGCTAAAACCCATCTTTTCCATTCACGAACCTAGCATCGTTGTCCTTATTCAACCTCTCTCTCTCTTTTTTTTTTTTTATAATACAAAAGAACTTGGTTAAAATTGTAAAACAGTACACCTTGAATTCATTCTAACCTAGTTCTATTAATTTGGATGGAAAAAAACCACGTGAGACCCTATTTGCTAATGGAGGAAACCACATGCCCCCCATTTGACACTTTTTAAACCACAAGGACCCTATCTGAAAATGGGCCAAACCACAGGGCCCTTTTTTGTAATTTACCCTTAAAAAAATGTTGGTCTTGCACATACATATATATATATTTTAGAAGTGATATAATGTGTATTGGTCTTGATCTTACATTTAGTGTTCATATGTGTATATATATATACAATGTGTGTATGTGCATTAGCTCTAAGTGTTCGGGAAAAAAATATATGAATTATAGTGGATTAACTCTTGAGTTATTAAAGAGATTTATGAGAATTTTATTATCCAACAGACGTAGAATATCATGTTGATGAAAAAAGAGTGGATAATATTTATTGTTAAATGATATTTGTGGAAAGGTTATGCACCCAATTTGAAATATTTGAAAGTGTGGGGGTTTTATTACCTGTTTTAAAATGAAAAGTTGGTTCTAAAACTGTTGAATTGAAAATATGTGTTTACATTAAAGTTGTGAATAATGATTGTGTTATTTATTTTGTTTTTCTTTGTACAAGTATTAGTATTGTACATGAAGCGAAACTTTCATGCTTCTATTTTTTATATGAAAAGAGATTTGTTTGAGATAAAAGTGATTTTGGGTGTTAAAATTATAAGGAATGAATATGGTGTCTTACTTTCTCAAGAACATTGTGTTGAGAAGATTCTAAGAAAGTTTGAAGAATTTGGTAAATCTCTACTGGTGGAGATCTTGTGGGTCAATCTAAATATGCATAGATTATTGAGAATCTATTTATACACAGATTATTGAGAATCTGTTTATGCACAGATTATTGAGAATCTGTTGCACTTATACCAGGCCTAAATAGCTTATGCTAGTGTAGATTGAGCAAATACATTCATTGTCCCAACAATGAATGTTGAGAGGCCTTGGAAAGAGTATTGCGATACTTGAGAGGTACTATGAAACATGGTATATTCAATTGAGAAATGATATTGTGAGGTAGCTGCTAAGAGATGGTGTAATCTCAATTGATTTTGTAAGATCAAATGTGAATTTCACGAATCCGTTAATGAAGCCTCTTGGGAGGAAATAAATTGAAACATCGAGGGGAATGAGACTAAAGCCAATTTGAAATTAACAGCGATAACAACCCAACCTTTGAGATTGGTGACCCCATGAATAAGGTTCAATGGGTAAGAACAAGTCGTTTGTTAGTTCTGCTAGCACTAAAAATTGTTATGTCCTATTCCTATGGTGTGAGAAAGTGCTAGTCTGCATTTTTGGTGACGATGAGTAAAACTCTTAATGATTTTATAGTTATGAGAGGGTATATAAGTGCAGGTACACTTTATGAAATCACCTCTACGAATGTGGAGTGTGGCCGCTCCTATGAGATTATGGCAAAAATCTCTAGAGCATTCATTATGAACCAGGCGCACACATGGCCGAAATAACGTGCAAAAACAACGTTAATAGCATAAATGTGGGGGTATAATCTGACCCTTAGTACCTCTGTTACACACCAAGAGTTGTTGGTTCATAGAATCCTGCTTCACTAACATCTCTGTGTATCAAGAATTATTGGTCTAGGTCTAGTTCAAGTCGTTAATGACACTAGATACAATGGTTATACACGCGAATAAAATTCAGTAAAAGAAATGAAGGTTTATTTGACACATGTGGGGGATTGTTGGAAATATTGTATTTTTATAATATTAGGTTGTGTCAAATAAAGTCCCATATTTGTGAGATCAAGGAAGAGCCAATAATATCTTTTAATATCTTTTATCATTATTAATTTTTGGTCATTATTTCTTAAAACTGTCTTTTTATTATGATTAAATTCTTGAAGGTTATTGATCCGAAAATAATGATAATTGATGAGTTTTTAAAATGTGCTTTATGAGTAATAAAGCAATTTAATATATAATTAAATTTTCTTTATTATCTCTAATGTTTATTGCCTTTTATATTGGTTATTTTAATCAACGTGAAGGTTAGAGCTTGAGGGACTAATTAGAATCAACTTGCTGAATTCCTATCTTCTGCAGTTCTGTAACCTTGTTGAAACAAGAGGGGTTCGTTTAATCTTGGGGAGTGCCGCTTCCTAATTTCTTAGAGATTGCAGAATATCTCTTTAGGACAGTGTCCTTGTGACGCGACTCGAACTATTTTGTCCTACGATTTTTATACATATCTTCAACAATAACTACCCGTACATCATTCTAAAAATACCATATCTCTTTAAATTGTCACAAGGGCAATATAGTAACTTCACGGCCCACAAATCTTCCTCCTACAAGAATTGCTATAAATACTCACAACATACTTCAATGGAGCCACTCAAAATCTCAACCTCCATTTCTATCAATGGCTTCTTCGTTTTCTTCTTCGTCTTTGAATGTCTACTCACTCATCGTCTTCTCCGTCTTTCTCTTCTCGGCATTCTCACCCGCGGCGACAATCGCAGAATGCGAGTCGAAATATGACGGGACTTGTCACGACAAGGCGACGACAATGAAGTTCAAAATCATAGCAATATGCTTGATACTGGTTGCGAGCATGATCGGCGTGTGCCTTCCAATTTTATCACGCGTGGTGCTGGTGCTCCGACCAGACAAAAACTTGTTCGTTTTGGTGAAGGCATTTGCCTCCGGTGGGATTCTAGCGACTAGATACATGCACATGTTGTCGGACTCCTTTGAGGACTTGCAATCGGAGTGTTTGCCAGAAAACCCTTGGCGGAAGTTCCCGTTCACTACATTCATTGCAATGCTTGCTGCTATTTTCACTCTCATGGTGGATTCGTTCTCGATTGGCTTCTTCAAGAAGAAGATATATGATGATATAGAAACAGAAAAAAGGCGTATAGTAGCAACCAAGAGGCAGAGCTGGTCGCTTCCGGGCAGCCATTCCCCGTTCGGCGACCAGCTCCTCAGATGGTCGCCCTACGCACGTATGGAAACCACCCCCAAGGCGGGGTCCTCCTGAAGGACCCCGACCTTAGTCAATCAAGTTACCCACATAACCTGTCTTCGAAAATCGTGGATTTCAGCGAGGATTCTCCTAGATATCTTGTCAAGAGATATCTTTCCCAAAATATTGGAACTAAACTGATTCTCTTAGTTTCAGTAGGATATCAGATCCCCTATATATCAGACCCTCTTGATGGCAACTCGCACTATAAAAGAGTAAAGGAAGGGTCAATCAAGGTAACGCTCTAACTCAGTCTAGACTGATTAATCACAAATACTCTCTACTAACTTAAGCATCAGAGGTGAATCATGGGGCAATCCCCCGCTATTCATTGACTTTGCAGGATCGACTACCGGAATTCGTCAACGAACCAAGTAAGGCCCCTCGAGCTAGAACTTGATTCATCATTGGCGCTGTTCATGGGAACGAAATTCTTTTCTCCACCTTTACTCTACCGCTTTAAATTCACATGATCAATCGTTTGAATTCATCCATGCTTTTTGCGCGTTTAATTGTTTGAGTTCATCCATAGTTACCGGGCATGTAATTATCATGGTCGTCGACTCAATAGTTACTCACATGTTTAATCAGGTCTATTTATGTGTTTACTCGCATTATCATCCATACCTATTCTGAACTCATTCATGCATCTCAATTATATGCAATAAGTCTAGTCCTTTTTAGTTCAATTCATCGAAGTTACTCTCCGCAAAAGATGGACGCCCTAAATTAGGGTTTGTTTTTTTTGCATGGAAGAATCTCTCAACGAGAACCAAGTGGATGCAACACACGGAGGCTCTGTCAACCAACCTAGCGAAGCCAATCCTCCAAACTCTGTCAACCTACCCCAGGCGGCCACACCACCCCCTCCGGGTGCTGACCCGAACAACGCATTGAGGCTGCCACCACCAGTCGTAGCCATAATGCCTCCCGCAACCTAGGAGGATGCCTTCGTGTCCTTCGAGGCTTCCATAGGCATGGATTTCGTTGCGCTCTAGCAACAATTTCAAGATTTTATGGCTAGAAAAGTCACAATCCCAGCCCAGGATAAGGGGAAAGCAGTAAACGTGAACCTTGATACCCCCTCAGTCAACGAGAAACAGGCTGAGGCCACCAATCTAGAAAAGCAGAATCAGGCTCCATCGCAGCCAGGGATGGAGGGCATCGATCCTTCCACCATCATGAATCAATACTCTCCTAACCCATCGTATGCTTACTACTGGTGGGCTCCACCAGGCCCCTACAATGGATATGGCATCTACCCAATGTACCCTCGATGGCGAACCAACAACAAGTGGTGCCCTTCTCAGGGTGGTATAATCCAATGCAACCAACTGTCGCACCGACAACAGAATGCCCCTATGGACGTCAATTACAAAATGACCTACAAGTTAACCCACTATACGGGAGAAAAAGATCCCAAAGATCATCTGAAGAGTTTCAAGGCTACCATGCAAATATCAAACTTGGGAGACGCTCAGCGATGCAAGTTGTTTCCAGGAACATTACAAGGGCCAACCCTTGATTGGTTTGCTAGAATTTCATCTAGATTAGTTCACTACTTCAAAGATATGGAAGAACTCTTCCTAAAATGCTTCGCCTCGAGCACGGTTTACAAACAGCTCATGGCAGTCCTCAAAGACGTACGACAGGAAAAGGGGGAATCTTTGAGGGATTTCCTTGCCATGTTTAACAAGGTCCTAATAACCATCAAGGATATGGATGAAAAAATCGTTGTACATTCGTTCCTAAACGGGGTAAGACCCAGCCATGCACAGAGGGAGCTTGCATAGCATACTCCAAAAGAATTGAGCGACCTACTAGCTCGAATAAAGGAGTAATCCATGTAATTTCAGGAGGAATCGAGAAAGACAATGGAGGACGCCCTAACAAAAGAAGCAGAATAACCCGATCTGTCCTCAAGCTTGATTAGAGCCGATTATGTGCACTGATAAGGAGTTGCAAGATGTTAATTTGCAATACGATGACCTATGGTCATCACCGCCCAGATTGCGGATTTTATGGTAGAAAGGATCTTGGTAGATCAAGGTTCATCTGCCGACGTGTTGTTTAAGCCTTACTTTGACCGCCTCAAACTCTCAGCAGCAAACCTGGAGTCGCACAACCAGAATCTGACTGGTTTCACTGGTGATCAGATTACCCCTCTAAGGAAAGTAAGCCTGCACATGACACTTGGAGAAGGCACTAAAATAAAAAGCCTCACTGAATTTTCTTGTGGTCGACGCCCTCTCAGCATATAATGCACTTTTGGGGCGACCATCCCTCAACGCTGCAAGGGCGATAATCTCTATCACACATCTTAGGATGAAGTTCCCAACCTAGAATGAGTGGGACAAGTGAAGTCCAACCAAAATGCTACCAGGCAATGTTACGCCCTAAGCTTAGGGGCCATAAGGAAACCTTTTCCAATGGAAGAAGGAAAGGAGCGCCTGTTGCACTTGAAATGCGATGCGCATGACACGAAAAGAGAGTTAAAATGAGTTTCGAAAACATTTTCAAAAACAACTGTGAACACTGTATTTTTCCCGGGACCTTTTTGTAAATAAACGAAGTTTTTATTTTATTTTTGTAAAAATAATAGTAACTTTTCTTTTAAAATGAGTTTCGAAAACATTTTAAAAAACAACTGTGAACACCGTATTTTTCCCGGGACCTTTTTGTAAATAAATGAAGTTTTTATTTTATTTTTGTAAAAACAATAGTAACTTTTCTTTTAAAAATATTCAAGGTTTTGGGTCCAAGTGAAAGAGAGTTTTTTTTTTCAAAAAAAAAAAAAGAGAAGGGGACNAAAAAAAAAAAAAAAGAGAAGGGGACTTGGCCCAAGCTCAAGTGCGTGTTTTTTTAAAAAAAAAGAAACAAAGATAGGCAAGTGGAATCGAACCTATCACCATCACCACCCAAGGACTAAACCATTTAAGCTACATGGGCTATGGGTTTGAGTCATACTTTTATTTTATTTAAAGCTTTCCTAGTGCATATTTTTACTAAAATGCCACATCAGCATCATCATCATCTTCTTCCTCCCAATTCCATCACAGAACTACCGCACATGACTTTATGTTTTGAGCAACAACGGAAAAAATAGGTATTTACTGTGAAATGTCGAGATTTATGGACCAAAATGCATGAGGTATTGATTTCACAAATTAAATTCATGTTTGTTTCCTTAATGGTTTGGCTCAACTTTGACTATAATTTGAGATTGAAATCAGAGATTAGGAGGGGGAGGGAGGACAAAATTTTTCTTTGAAAAAGAGGAGGTGAGTTTGTGAGTGAATTTTGTGAGTGAGAAGTGTGAGTTCTATTTCATAAAAGACTCAACAAGGTGAGGGTTTCAAAAGCTTGTGGTTCTATTTTCACCTTGCATATTTTTTGCTTTTTGAATTGTTGCTTAATCTTGCCAAAACCATAGATAATTTTTTATGAGAACAATCGGTGATTCATTCCCCAAATGAGTTCTCGATTTCTTCAGAATCAATCTATGTCTTTTGGTAGATTTTAGTCCCTTGGGTGAAATCATGCTTAAACTCCATCAATCCTTTTTAAAATGACGTTTTGATCCCCATCGTGATAGGGAGAGGACCTACACGCAAGTGGGTAAAGTTTTGGGGAAGCAAAGAGTGATTCTCACATTTTGATTATCCTTATTCCCTCTCCACGTTCTCCCTTATTTTTCATTTCCTCTCTCATTTCTTTCTTTTATATAAAAGAGTAAAATACAACAAAAATACATTTTTCTTTCATTTGTTTTTTTCTCTCCATCTTTTTTTATTTTATTTTATTTTCTTTCTATAAAAATAAAATTATGTTTTTTATTTCTTTTTTATTTTGTTTGTGTGAATTTCTTTTCTTTTCCACTTTTTTATGCAAAATAAAAAAAAATTAAAAAAAAAACAAATAGATAATTTTTTATTTGAACCCGGATTTTTTCACAACTAAAATCACTAGCACCAATTCAATCAACTTGATTTTTGTTGTGACATTTGGGGTCCAATTTATGATTTCTCTTTAACAAAAAAAAAATATTTTTTTTTTCTATTTTGCATCATGGGCGGGACTTTAAGATAGGATTCCATATAATAGTTTTTTTTATACTTTATTTTACTTTTTATAGGGTTACTTTTGAGTATCCTTAATCTTGTGGATTTTACGAGAAGACCCCGAGGTACGTGCTTTCTATATTTCTTATTGTATGACTTGAGTGTTTATTCTCGTAAAATTTTAAACTAAATTAAATTATGGAGAACGCGAGGATGCCCGAGTAAGTTTTCTTTTTCCTCTTTTCTTATGTATGTTTTCCGACCTACGTGGGCTTTGATCCCCTAATCGGGTACGTAGGCCTTGGGCTCCGCCTAAGTCAAGTCCAATCTTTGTAAATTTTCTTTTTGTTTTATTTTTTTCTTTTGTTTAAATTATTATCTTTGTATGTTCTTTATTTTCTTTTTTTTTTGTGTGTGATTTGGTTTTTTATTTTTATTTTTTAAAATATTTTTGGGATGGTTGATTTTAAAATTTAAGGCCATTTAATTTTTGTATAGTTATCTCAGGGTAATCGTCCTTTGAATGGGTGTTGTGGGGGTGCCAAACACCTTTCCCACGACTCAAATGATTCCCGAACTCATCTTTGGTTCGAGACCGATTTTCAAATTTTAGCCTTATCCACCACTTTTTCGAAATTATTTTCAAAAATTGTTTTTATTAATTTTTCCAAGTTTTTTATAAAAATTTGATGGCAACTTATTTTTCAAAAGTCATAAACGACATTTTCTCCGGGATGTCAGGCGTGACAACAACGTTTTGACATGGAGTCGCCACTAAAATTTTTAAGGAAAACCTTAGAAAACCTTTTCAAAAAAAAATTTCGTGAATGGTCTTAAAAAAAGAGTTGAGTTCGGGAGTTAGTACATGTGGGGAAGGTTTTAGGCACCCCACAATAACTAATTACTGAATTGTGCAATTTAATTATGTGTGCCATAAATACCCTTAAACAATCACATGCAAAGCGCAAGAAGTTTGGCTGATTGGACTTGACCAAGGAACTGACTCCAAGGGCCTACGTACCCCTTAAGGGGATCAAAATCCACGTAATTCGTCTCTCTCTCTGACTTCTCTTTTTTCTTCCTCTCTTCTTTGATTGTTTTTGCCCTCCCTCTCTTCTGTGTTTTTTCCTCCTTCCCTCAATCCTCGACATGCACATATATATAGAAGAAAATTAAGTCCCTAACTTTAAAAAAATACATCCCGTGACCCTCCATCATCCAAACTTTCTATTGGATAAAATCATGAAATTTCATTTTTCCTTTGGTTCATCATGTGTTCTTCTCATTTGGGGATGGCGGAGGAAGCGTGATTAAGAGGAAGAGAGAACATGGACTAAATTGGTGAAAATGGTGTGATGCTAGGAGGAGGCATGGCTCATGTGTGAGAGAAAAGAAGATTAAGATTTCTTGGGAGTAAATTACAAAAAAAGCCTTTAGATATTTTCTCTCTTTACAAGAATGCCCTTCCTTGAGTTTCTATTCTCAAATTAGTCATTATGCTTTTCTGAATTTTTTATTTAGTGAAAATAAATATTGGGTTGAGGCTTTATTTTTTTTAGAGTGTTTGGAAATTAGAATCATGGGCTTGAAGGCTTCATGAGAGAAGTGAGATTTTTTTATTATTATTTTATATCATTTCTTTTTCATGTTTTTTTAAAAAAGATTGTAATTTAATCCTAATATTTTGATTTAGATTTTTTTGGGACCGGACAAAATATGGTGTTTACAACGCCTAAATGTAGAAATTCTCAATTGTTAGTAGAGGACATCCGAGATGTGATGGGTTTGCAAAGACCCACCCCAATGGGCGACCTGGAGGCAATTGAGCTCATTCTATGAACTGAAAAAACTGTGCAAATCAATTCAGCTCTTGACGAAGAGACGAATTGAAGGGCGCCCTGGTTGAGCTACTGAGAAGTTGAATAGACGTCTTTGCTTGGACGCCCACAGACATTCCAAGTATAGACCCCAAGCTAATCTGTCACCGCCTCAACACGGATGGCTACCCAGGAGTCATTCAAAAGGAGAGACTATTCGGGCAGGAGAGGCAAGAAGCGATAAAAGAGGAAGTGGAAAAATTACTGGCCGCTGGCTTCATCCGGGAAACTAAGTACTCGAGCTGGTTATCCAACGTTGTCTTGGTCAAGAAATCTAATGGCAAATGGAGAGGCAAGAAGCGATAAAAGAGGGAAAGTGAAAAAATTACTAGCCGCCGGCTCCATCTTGGAAACTAAGTACTCGAGCTGGTTATCCAACGTTGTCTTGGTCAAAAAATCTAATGGCAAATAGAGAATGTGTGTAGATGTCACGGACCTTAACAAGGCATGCCCCAAGGATAGGTATCCTTTACCTAACATCGATAAACTTGTGGACGAGACATGTGGCCATCATACCATGAGGCTTTTGGACGCCTTCAGTGGCTGCAATCAAATTAAGATGGACTCCATGGACGCCGACAAAACTTCCTTTATCACTGAGATGGGCACATACTGCTATACAGTAATGCCCTTTGGATTGAAGAACGTCGGCATCACCTACCAGAGAGTGATGGATATGTTCTTCAAGGATAACATAGGTTGAAACCTGGAAGTTAATGTTGGGAAATCACAGAGGGAGCGCAGCGGAAGAAAAATAAAAAAAAAAACTTGATTAAATATGCTAACTCTGTGATTCCTTATAGGATCCACTAATTATGTTTATACCAGGAAAGTAAAGATGTTTACCTAATTTCAATCGGTGACTTATCGTGTTTGCGAATTTGAGAAGTCCACTCCGAGTGTCCTTCCTCTACCGGTGATCCACACGAGCAGTTTGGCAGATGCCTAGGTGCTAGCCTCCTTCACTTCTTCCCAAGTGAATACGGGAACTCTATCTATGATTCTTGAATAATCAAGAACTGTTCTTGATCCTCAAGATTGATTGGGGAGTACTAATATTATCAGGTGCAGGTCTAATTCTCTTTTTCAAAAAAATCGACTCACTCTCACAATATTAGGACTTG
>QANZ01018584.1:0-22554 GCA_003254925.1 Chamaecrista fasciculata
TCTTCTTTACCAATGGTTGTTGACCAACAGAAAGGATGCATGGGGCATAAATAAGTAGTAGGCTTAGCATGAATTGCCATAGAGTCGCTTGGTTAACGGCTTGGAAGTCTGTTCCTAGTGGTCGCTTACCGGCTTCTTCTCTTTCTTTTCGAGCTTAGATAGCATTGGTCCTTTACAAAGTGAGGCCTGACTTGACACTCGTTGTAACTGCCAATTTCATTTCAATTGGATTTGATCTTGTGACCGGCTGTACCTAGTTGATTCTTCGTGCCTAGCACAAGCTACTGTATGGAATTCGCTCGTTAGTTTAGGAAGCTTTCTGGACATAGTGAGGCGTGCCTGGTCGAAGCTCGTAATCCCGACTAATTTACCTAGTTTTCACAAGTCCAAGTTTGTTTCGGAAGGTCTTTCGAAAGGAATTTTTATCCGAATGTGGAGCATGACTTGCTGCTCTCTTATACCTTCGTATTTGGCGCACCGGCAGCACCTCTTCTTCTACCCTCTCCCTCCTATCTATTTCACCCTCCGCTCTCTTGGAAACCTTAGATAACTCCAACCGACTCCCTTCTATATTATGTGTACTTGACTCGCCCCTAATAGCATAACTCCGTACCTTCGCTTGCTTATCCCCGGGTCGGTGTATTCACTATTCATCTTTAACCTAGTCACGTAGGATCAGGATAAACTAAAGAGCTAGCCTGCCATGCACCCTTGCTTCACGCCAGTAATTCACTATCTTCTGAAAGACCAATTTCTGATTTAAAGACGAGAGATTTCGAACCTGAAGACGTAGAGCCGTCTATCTACTTTCCCTTATGGTCCCTATGGAGCATACCGGTTCATGCCATCAATCCTCCTTTGCTTTTGCTACTGATGACATTCTCTTAGAAATGGAAGATTTATCTTGCCCATATGTACTTTCTTTGATCTTCTTTCTTGTCGGATTCTCAGGGGGATAAAGAAAAAGTATATACCCCAGACTCGCGATTCGGGGATTTCCCTGGCTAGGATGCATCAGATTGGATGCTTCCTCCTTTAAGGAAGGTGCCTAGCCTCGCTAAAGGACATGCTACCACCCGCCGACAAAGTCAAGCAGGAAAGTCAGAAGGTGACAAAGCAAGAGGACAAGAGGCAGAACAGTGCTACCCTGGTCAAGTGTTTAGGCGCTATGCCATCTTAGGCGATGATATCGCGGACGACCGCGTAGCCATGACATACTCAGCTTTATTAGAGAGGCTGGGTGTGTCTATATCACTTCCGAAGTCTTTGACTTCGAAAGAGGGTGCCTGTGAGTTTGCTGTCCTGTCTCTGCCTGTAGGTAGTAGGTCCCTGCTCTTTCCGATAAGCGGATAAGTTGAGGGGCTTGCTTCCCAAAAGAAACTTCCCTTGCCTCCTCCTGGCCTTGACACTCTAGTTGTTGTAGCTCTTGTTTACTCCTATTTTTTCCTTCTTTCTCTTGTTAGGAGTTTAGAGTATTCTAGAACGAGTGGAACGAAGTGCTTCCCTTAATAAATAAGCCCGAGTCCACGATCTAAAGAGGAGCCGAAGGGAGATGGCTAATAGATTGACTTTCTTTTTTACCTTTAGTATTCGGCGGAAGTCAATGGAAGACCAGGAGCAGCAAGAGGCACAAGCAAGACCAGAAAAAGAAATCGGAATATATATATAAATAAGTAGTCGTAGGAATCGCCATCGAAAGCAAGCGTATTCTATTTCATAACCTCTTGTACCTTTAGACCCTGGATCTTCTAGTTGAGCAAGAGAGGACTGAATCAGTGGATGAAGGGAGCGAAGTTACGAAGCTAGAGACTATAACCTACTTTAGCTCAAGGCCTTCTCTTCTTAGCAATAGCCAGTCAGCAATCAAAGAGTATTATATGTAGGGAATAGGAGTAGGAGCGAGTAAGAGACGGGGGAATACGAGAGGATAAGGCCGTGGATGAGCAGGAGAAGGCGATTAAGATTGTTAGCCAGAGCCATCGCAATATGGATGCTTGCGCTTTTCTCGCTTGTTGAGTCTCGGACGCTATTCTGTCCCAGGTACCTCTACCTACCGTTTGAGATCGTTTTGGTATTCCAATCCGTCTGTCTTCTTTGTAGGACCCTCGCGTATTCTCTTTTTCTAAGTTAATAGGCTAGAGCCGCTTTGAACTAAAGGCTAAGGGAGTCGCGCTTACGAATGGCGCTTAGTAAGAAAATAAGGTAGGCCTCCACCTATTGTGTATCAGGGAACCGAGATTCTTACCCGAATCTGGTATGAATGGTTCAGAACTCACAGCGGGTGCCAGAGCAGCTAGGCGCTGTTAATTACGTTAAGAAGGGAGGTTATGAGCCAAGTCGAATAGAGACAAGCTAGAATCTTAGAAGTTCGACTCAAAAGGCGTGATTAACCAAGTCCAATGCCAACAGGTCTCTCCTCTTAGTACGAGAATTAGAGCTAGTCAATAAAAATAGGGTCTGACTACCAGTCATAGGAGAACGTCCCTTTCTGAGAGCCGTTCTTCGAAACTCTTTCTCGCATTAAAGCTTATCCATTAAGGAATAGCTTCGTCAGCATGTTCATCTTCCCAGCCCCCGGCTAGTGCATGTTCTGATTTCATATAGAACATAGTTGGTTTGATACCCTTATTGGTGAAGAAGGCGGGCTGCTAACTTCCTGTGGAGATACTACTGTCAGTCAAAACTCTCGCTAATAAGGCGTAAGAAGGCTTTCCATTCGATGGAATCCCGTCCTTCCTTTAGATTAGAAAGACGATAGCGATTCCCTTCCAGTTCAGGAAAGTAAGGGAATTCCTGCGCCCCTTGGCTACGAAACTAGGCTGTGATCCGCATCGAGAAAGAGAAGGATAACTCTTCTAGTCTTTTTATTCCATCTCGCTTAACTGACTACGATATGACTTTGCTTCGCACCTCTCCTTATCAGTCGAGTCATTCAGCGAGCTAAGGGAGAGGAGTAAGAGAGCAGAAAGAGTGAGCCCTGCTATTGAATCACTGGATTAAGTTACACCTAATATGCCCAGAAAAGGCTGGCTCAATCTATCCCTAGGGTCGAGTAAAGTAACTCCGTGCCTTTAGCTGTAAGTGAGTTCAGTTCAATCATATAGCAGCTCTAGTTCAGTGATTACTGATTTCTCCCCATCCTGACATTTGATGAAGCAGAAGCAACAGACCAAGAGATCATAACAGGCCAAATGGCCAAAAGCAGAAGCAAGGGGCCCTCTAACTGTATTTGATTCCGTTTACTGCTCACTAAAGCTGGCTAAGTGATTTGTGATATCCTACTGCCGCCATAGACTGAACTGAAATCGTGAATCAGCCGTTACTGTTCTCGTAACCGGTGTCGCTGCTCTTAGCCTCCTTCTGACCCTACTTATTTATCTTTGTCTCAAAATAAAATCACATAGATAGGGACAGAGAGGAGGAGAAGGTGTCAAGTGTAACCATTGACTGAGCTAGACCAGTCAAATCAATTAGAGCTCTTTTTCCCAGTTAGAAAAGTGATCGAATTGATTCGCTTACAGATGGACTTTTATGTCTCCCGCTAAGCGCTAAGAAGGATGCAATCGAAGAATATGAATTCAAAGAGAGAGGCAGATATCGCTACTATCCTTTACTTACTTGCCTGGGAATGGTAATGGGTGAGTGGGAATTGAACTAAGACGCACTGATTAAATAAGGAATTTCTATATCAGCCCGGTAATCAAAGGAAGAGTTAGTCGGATTAGACTTGCAATTCAACTGACAGGTAATTCAAAGCTAGAGGAAGGAGTTCAGTAGCTTCAGAGGTAATCAATAAGCTAAGCAGGCATTAAAGACAAACAGGCTTTGGGACTTGGTGATTACTTTAACTGAAGTGAAGATTTGGGAAGGGATTTCACCTTAATGTCAGGATTGGAAGTAGAATATGAGAACTGGGAGGTGCAAGTGTTCTTGCTGCTTCAAAGTCTACGACGTAAAGGTCTGGAGTTGGAATGCTTCCTGCTTTCGGGCCAAGAAAGGCATCTTAGTGTTTTTCTATCGGTAAGGTATGAAAGAGCTTGCTTGTTAGAGTCTGGCGAGTCAATAGACTAAAAGAAAGAATTAGCGAGGTACGAAGTGACTCATAGCAAGCTATGAGGTACTTTTTGATGCTATCGAAGTACCTCGCAATCTTTTCTTCTGTAGCAGGCCTCGGAATGTAAGTCAAAGCATTGAAGGAGTTGTCCTCCCCAATCTGACTCTGGAGGCGAGACCTCTTGGTTAAACCATTGTAGCCTTGACAGCAGATGGATATTCTCTGAAGAGTGAGTGTTGGCCTTTTCATATTGAATCACAGGGTTGGCAAATGGATACCACGTAAGATAGGAGTGGAATCCTTACATGCTTGAATGTGCTGCTTTCCTTATTACTGATAAAGCGGGGGTAGCAAACTAAAAACTAAACCCGAGGAAGCTATTGCATTCAGGACGGCAGAATAACTAACTGATCCTAGAAAAAAGGGTGAAATGCAATAAATTTCAACGGCACTACCGAGCATAGGAATAAGCGAGTAGGCAAATAATGTGTAGATTACTTCTGTTTTTCCCTATCCTGCTATGGCTCTTTGACAGCGAGGCTAGTCCAGATGGGCAGTGATGGATGGGACCTTTGCCCTTATTCGGATTCTAACCTATGTTTTCGCAATCGAGTAACCCAAAGAGCCATTTCGGTTAAAGATAAAGTGTCCGGCAATGCCAGGTGTATTTGCTATATGTAATATAGTTGCGAACTGGCTGGGGCTTCTCATCAGTCCCCTTGGCTAGGGAAATCTTCGTCCTCATTGTCGTTCCAAGTTCATTGAGTGGAGATGCCAACTTCCTCTCCCAGCAAGAAAACGGATGCGCGGAAGCGCAACGGCTTTCGCTAACGCTCAGTCCGTTGCTTGTTTGGTCGAGATCTTTTAGAACCTCTAGTGGTATCCTTGAAACTCATAATGGGATGGGCTCGCATGAGCGTCAGTCATTAGCGGTGGGTTCATGCAGATCAGGTCTAGTGATTGGATTATTCATTGCCTCGTACTGATTGAATTTGACTATTCCTTTGGATTGTCTCAAGAACATATCGTTGCAGGGTGGTTGGTCTTGAGCGGGTAGAATCCTTCATGACCAACAGTGAATGGTATCTCGTCGGAGCAGCAAGTCTTATATTAGAATAGCTGTCATTCCTTCTTGCGAGTGCTTTCTATGGGGCTGGTCCCCTATGCTATGTGAGCGGTGGCTAGAAAGGTAAGACCAGATCCAGGATCGGTCGCAGGAGTCCAGCCGTTCTAATTCTAAGCGGGTGGAGTTTTAGGGTACGTTTCTCTCTAATTGATCGATGGTCCAAGCCTTTTTCACCGTAGACAGACGTACTACTTCATCTTCATGGAGTCAGTCTTATCCGTTTCGTTGCCTTTATTTGACCACAGGTCTCTCTTCTGCTTCTGAGAAAAAGGGAACTTGGTTGTATTTCCTAATGTCTTACTATTGACAAATCTTAGGCAATTGGCTAACATAGGATTCGTGGAGACTAGGTACCTAAGAGAGTCATAGCTAAGAGGGTGAGAAGCTTTTTATGGTATGGAATTCTTCATAAGTTGTACTTGCTTTGACCTTTTGCTACAGAGCAAAGAAGAAAAGACCGATCCAGATTCACCTCACCCTTGACCTTAGATCGTTACCAACAGAGGACTGGGCAGTTGATATCGAAATATCAGATTCAAAATGACCGGCTTTCCCTCGCAAATCAAGCGCGAAACGTATAGGCCGGGGAATAAATATATTTCTAATAGCAAGCAAAGCGAATTCCAATGATTCGAATTCTGGATAACGCATTGAGCTAAGCAGCCTAAATTGGACCTAAAGCGTCGACGCTTATTTATAGATTTATATGACGAAAGAAAGCCTCGAGATTCTACTAGCCGAGCCTTTATAGAGATGAGAGAGAGCTAAGGTCCTCCTCTTTGGCTTAAGAAAAAGAGTCATAAAAACTACATCTTTCATCAGCCAGACCTGGTGACATACTCCAGATGAGTGGCCGACCCCAATTGGAGAGTAAGATACAGATTCTGATTTAGATTAGGTCGCAGGCCTTATTGGAATGAAATGAAAGTAAGCCGTTTTACCTCTGTCCGCCTATCCCCTTTTTTCTTCCTTTGTTGCCGCTTCCAGCCTTAAAGAAGTAGGGGCTTTAGAGGAATAAATGAGGTACTGCTGACCAAGATTCCCAATTGCACTAGCAGGGCCGGAGTAAGCGGATTGTCGAAAAGGGCTTTCTGCAAGCAGGAAAACGACCTTTTTGACCCAACCCCTTAAATCTAAGTAAGGGAGGGGGCACTCGCCCGCCCTATCTAATCTTATCTAATAAGCGCGGTTATACAATATCTGCTGCTGCTAAGCCAAGGAGAGGTTTGGGTGAGTCACCCAACAATTGTTGGTGGAGATGCCACATGATTCTCTAAGATGGTCGGTGGTCTATCTACTATTAACACCCGTACATACAAAGGTCTAGGTAGCTCATCTCCTTCTAAGAAGTCAGATCTCTTCCCCGGCTTCTTCTCCCTTCTATGATGAACTTTCTTCACTTCAGCTTGCTAGCGCTTGGCTTACTTTGACTATCAGAGAGAGGAATAGACATCTCTGAGGTGCTACCAGTAGGTTGTCATTGAGACCTTTATTGAAACCCCTTTTTTCTTGAAAACAAGCCTACTGTGGCATTTCGTGATTGAGTTCTCATGCCTACTCTCATCTGAGAAGGAGATAGCCAGACGGGAACCTTTCTTAGCGCTTAGGTAGATGGTAGTGAAGAGCAGATGAACTAGACCAGACAGCTCGATGGAAAGGATAAAGCCAAAACTCTTGCTCTTATCCATAAGTGGCCGTGATCTTGTTATTCATTCTTTAAGGCGGGTAAGATGCTAAGAGAGGAATCACTGCTTATCCATCAGATGTTACTTAACTATGGGCATTACAGTTCCAAATAGCATGATTTTCGATCTTGTACCCTATCTTGCTTCTATCTATAGAAAGATTCTCCTCTCCAAGCTGAACTACTACCAGAAAAACTGCTGACCTATTCACTACCAAGATTGACCTGAGTATCCGCCTTCATGCTTACACGTCCCCTGAATCCTCCTTGGTCCTTCCATCCCTGTTCTTTTTCCTCACGCTTCTCTTCCTAGGCCACAATCTTTCCCTACGTAACCCCCTGCTTCATCTAAGGTAGGAAAGGAAGTTCGGAAGAATTCTTCTATTTACTATTAAGTTAATTAGTTAAACTTCCGGACTGAGTTCTATTGGACTTAGGAAAGCAGTAAAGATGTCATTCTATTTTGTTACGCGTCCTTCCTGATACGGATAAGCTGGAGACCCGCAAGTATAACAAAAAAAAAGTAGAAAGCATTGGCAGAAAGCCCGGGAAAAAGGAAGCAAGGAAATCCGTCTTTCTATTTAATTAGACGGGAGAGAGATCAAATAACATTTCTTTATGATTTATGAGTTGAATTACCGGAAGGAAAAGTCTATCATTTCCGGTCTGTAAGCCTGCTTCTTTAGTCGAACTCTTTGCAAGCACTTATCGCGGGAAGTCTGAAAGAAGAAATGACTACGCATTTACCCTCCTGCTCTGCCTGATCTCTAGTCTAGTCTCTGATCCCGGACTAAAGGCCTTAGTTTACTTGAGGTGAATGAGATTGCAGCCGAAGTCAGAGGGACGAGCCAGCTAAGAAAGTGTGAAGATAAGGCTTGTTACCAAACCGCCTAAACCCATTGAAGCAGTCTAAGCTCTGGGACTCTCAGGCTCAGTAGAAAATTAGACTGTGTTCCTGGAGTTTTCCTTCGTCTCAGTGATTCGCCCTAAAGGGATCAAAAGCGTAACAAAAAAAAATCCAAGAACCCTTGTAGTCTTTTCACTGGAATGAGGCATAAGAGTCAGAAGGGAGCAAGTAATCTCTTGTTGCCCGTCTAATACAAAGACTAGTTTTACAGAGAAGGGGGAAAGAAGTAACTCCTTGACTTCTAAAAGTCCCAATTGTCCGTTAGTCTTTTGGTTTAAGCCCATACAGCACCAGATCGGGATAGCGAGATGGGGAAAGGCAAAAGAGTGATCTTTGAACGTTACTACGCATCCTTATTAATTAATAGGTATAGTGTAAGGTAGGTTTGTTTGGGTATAGCAGGACTTGAACCTGCGACCATTAGGTTAAAAGCCCAATGCTCTACCAACTGAGCTATACACCCCAAAAAAAGAAATAGCGTAAATAATAGATGGGCGAACTAGAAAGTAAGGCAAAGAACGGACTAATAACAAGCCACAGAAGGCTTATCCTTAGAAAGTAAAAAACCCTCTTCATAAGCCTTCGGAGCAGTGAAGTAGACCATAGGAATGGGGTACGAACGGATAAGATAATTTACTTTAAGGGCAGCCCTTTCCATTATTCAAGATAAGCGATATAGAAAAAAAGTCAACCAGATCTTCACTTATGTTATTTCGAATTATGATCGAGGCTGTTAACCACCTTCTTGCTACTAACCCGCACCTACTCATAAGCATCTTACCCGTGGGATTCGACTTGCCTTCCCTACCTCTTTGGATGGTATGCCCGGGATGGTAGGCTTTCGGGTAGGATGGTTTGGATGGTATGGTTTCCGTGGCAGTAAGAGTTGGGGGTTAGCTCACAAGGTAGCTCAGTCCCCCGAGGGGATCAATATCAAGAAATATAAATAAAGTATAGTAGGACAGAATCATTAGCATTCTATCTAGAGATAATGCGACTGGAGATTTTGATTTCCCAGCTCGAAAGGTAGTTAGTTTTGGGGAGAGTCCGACGTGAACGAATCCGCTCTCTTTGCTGTGAACAAGAGGAAGCTCTGCAGATGAAGCAGCGCGTCGGGCTACAATCATACTCTTAGTTTTCTATTTGGGTTATAGGTTGTGGGGCTGGACGGGAGCAATATCATTTTTTATATACTATGATGTTATCGAGTGGGTCCTATCCGCCATAGGGGACCTGACTCTTTACGTCGGAGGCGATGGAGGTGGGCCGAGCTCGCGCCCGCCTTTCGATCTAAATCTCCCTGCTGAGCCGGAGTCCGCCCCCCCGTCGGACCCGCGGGCGCTAGAACTAGAAGATGAAAATCTTCGTCTACGCCAGGAAAACGCCGAGCTCCGTAGCCTATTGTCTTGGGAAAGTGGCCTGAGAGTGCTGGGACAAAGACATATCTGCTAGAACGAGTGCTTTAAGAGTGCGGTCATAAAGTCTTTCTTTCCCCAAGGGGTAATTCAAGTCGATTTCTCCTCTATCGCAGCATCCTTCTTCGGAAATGACGCCGAACATAACACCATCAGGTTACAGTTATTTCCTTCCTCGAAAGAGTTGGAGTTTGATCTAGTATGAGATCTAATTACAGCTGCTAGTTTCTTTACAGTGATAAGGACCTCCTTAAAGTATTACATTACTTAATCCCCCTTCTTCTAGCCATCCAGTTGCAGTGAGAATTGCCAGCCATATAGTTGAAGAAAAAAGGGTAATCTCCTCTAGTGTAAGTGCCAGTTTCCAGCCCTAAAATAGGCTGGCTGCTTTGTTCCCTCAACCCCATAAGAAGACTACTTTGATATGCGATATGCTTTACTCTCTTGCTCTGGGCAATTCATCAGTTAAGACAGCAGGAAAGTTAGAGATAGCTGGTTCAAGATCAAGATCAAAAGAAAGCAGGTTCTAAGGCAGTCAAAGTATATTTACTTTTTAAGAGTTATCATCCGCCTTTACAGCAGGATCTTCTAAAGTCAAGAGAGTTCTCTTTTAGCCAGTAAGCTAGTGAAAGCAAGCGAATGGATAGCTAGTTTACAGGGTAACCAGCGAGCTATAGGAAAAGCAGGCTAAAGGGCCAAGGGTTACAGTTCCACTCCCGACGGTTTCATTTGAGGTCCAGTCGCCGTATGCTTAACACATGCTGGAGCGAGCGAATTGGGTCCATAGAAGAACTCCCTAGGCGATAATAGGTTGCATGGAAAGCGGGAAAGGGAATGCTTTAGTTAAGGAAAGCTTCTACGCCCGAAAAGCATTCTTCATCGACGGAACTTCTAAATAAATGTGATGCACGAGGGACAACGAGACAGCTTGCGGAGAAGTTGCGCATGGACGGAATCGAGTCCGGGGGGCAGGTCATAGCTTTCGAGCGAGACAAATCAAAAATGGTTATTCCCTTACAGAAGCGAACTCTCTGAAAGAGCTTGACAGGGTTATTAGCGCAGGATGCCTGCCACCTTTAGAATCAACGAATCTCATAAACAAAAGGTAAGAACGGGGGGCGGTTGGTCTACTAAGAATCAAGCCAAGTCAGAATTAGAATAGGGCAGTCGACCAGCAGAAGCTTTGGACAAAGAGCCAGCCGACGCAATAGTTGTCATTTCCAGCTCTACTTCAGAGAGATTGGTTGAAGTGACCTGGTGAAATCAACATACTTATAATAAGTAATAAGAGTCTTTCGTGAAAGCTGATGACTAGCGCGGGGGAATCCTTATCGATCGAGACCAGCATGGGAACCTCCGCCAGGGGAGATGATAGAAGGGGCTCCTTCATTCACCGAGGCTTATACTCCTAGATATATACATTATCGGCGGCAAGCATAGCCCGATAGCCAGAGAGCACGCCAAGCAGCGGGCAACAGATGGTGCAGCGAGAGCAGCAAGGGGTCTTGTTGTCAATTCTGAGTAGAGTTCAAAGTGGGTTCCCTATCTTTGTGAGAAGCCTTTTTTCCTATATATGTAATTGGGTAGTCATCAGGAACCTTATTTGAATGAAAACTCAATATAGGTCTCACTTGCCATTGCTGGATCAGCGATTGAGGTCTCGACGAGCCTTCCTTCTTCCTAGTCCTCTGCCGAACTCGAATACTTAAAAAGACAAGTGGATTCCGCCCCTACTTACTTCAATGAAAGCTAGCTCCTACTCCATCCATGAAATCCGCTCCCTACTATTTTTTTAGTCAAACGAAGCCTCGATCCTGAGGGAACGAAGAACCAAATGCTTGGCAATCCTTGGTACTGACTTTCTTTCCTCCCCCCTTTTTAGTAACAAAATGAACCAGAAGTAGGACCAAACTGAGAGTTAGCAGCATAACGTCACTCGTTTTCCTTTTTTAGTTCCTGCTCTTTCGACAGCTCCCGGTCCATTTTTGACCCTTGATAAAAGAAACTAACTATCCCCTTGGTCTCCAAATCTTCTAAGATTGAATGGAGATGCTCAGGGCCATAGTTAGTTTCGAGAATTCTTACGACCTCTTGCATCCGGTTCGGGGCAAGCGGTCGCATGTGTTCTTGGCGACGTAACTCATTAAGGCGATCCTGAATGAGGTTCTGGCGAGTAGTGATCCAGTCACTGAGATATCCCAACCGATATCAGTCTGGAATTTCCAGGATGGATTCAGGGTGGTTTTAAAGGCACCGATTTTCTCTTGGCACCTGTAGACTTATCATCTACAAGTAAAGAGAGTATCAAGCGTAAGAATTTAGGTGCACCTGAGCATCTATAGCTTTTAACTCTCCATCTCTGCATTCTCAATCTAAGGAAGGAATGGCGCAATAGAAAGACTAACTTCGAACTTGGACCTAACGGTCCTGGTGGTTAGATTCTCTCTTACCTACTGCCCTTGGTATACTACCGGTAAGAGCTGGGTAAGCAAACTTGAGAAAGAGCTGCATGGCAGAAAGCGAGAGTAGGTCGATCTGGGAACAGATAGGGTAAGGTTCGAAGAAGTCATGCCTAGCAATGATTAATCTGGATGTGGTTCTGACTTCTCCTTCGATCGATAAACGGTTTAATAGAGGAAAGACAAGCTCTGCTTTCTCTTTGTCTAGCAAAGTTGGAGTTCTACTCTATGACATCCATTTGAACTATGTTTGCTCTAATTCTATGTAAGCTCTAATTCCAATCTTTATCGCTACAACAATCTAGGTGTGATTTGAACTCTTCCCACCTAGATTGTTGTAGAAGTTGAATGTGACCATCGCGAGTAATAAAGATTAAACCTCCATAACAAGGCACAGGTGGGCCCCCTAGTTCAGTTCAATAGGGATAATATTTCCAGACAGACACAACTGGGACAACATAGCTAGAATTTCATCTTCGTAATCCTCCCTTTCGAGACTCAACAACGGAAAGGTCACGAAAGCTTCATTCATGAAGCGACAATACAAAAGAGTCGGGTATGCGACTTTAAAGAGCCGGTCGAAATCGTCTAACATAAAATGAAGTAAGACGCAGGCGAGAATGCCTGCAGGCTGTATCCCTGTATCCAGAGAGAAATTTAGATTTATTCCATCCGGGACAAGATTTAATAAAGTTAAAAATGTACTTATCCGTTTCAACTTTCGTAAAAGAGAGTGACGAGAGATTGTATTTAGAGAGTCAATCAGATCCAATTTGAAAACTGTTCTGGCTCTGACTACACCAAGTAATTGGCCATAGAACTCCTTGTGATCCGTTCTAAAACCAAACGATTCTTTCAAAAAGATCTTCGATCTCTTAAAGTGAGAAATTAGCGTACGAGCTAATGCTGTCAAAACGAGATCGTCGCTTTTGTCGATACAAACAACAAAATCAAAATGAAAACCGGCTAAAGAAAAGGCTGGTCGAGAATCCAATGCTTGTCCGATTCCATGCTTATGATTGAATTCTTCTTGGAAACCAAGTCATTAGACAACACCTGTCTGCGGATTCGATTCCAAAGCACAATGCTAGCAAATGGCGGGCCTCCGCTTTTCTTTTCATTAATGTATCCCCCCTTCGGGGTCTGAATCCACAGGCGCTGACTCTGCCATCTCTTTCTGTCTGCTTCCAGAGGTGCTTAAATGGTCATTATCCGGGTGAAGGGATGGACTGGGGTAGGTAGGGATTAGCCCTTCTCAACTCCGACTTTTTCAGTTTCTTGGGGAAAGAAAATCGAATGGAGAAGTGGGCAAGTGGGTCTCCTTCGCAGCTGCCATGCTAAACAAACCTGGTATGGAGCGGACTGCAGGAAAATTTGGCAATCGGCCACGTGACTTCACGTACGATGTCTCAAAGGCCGATGAGATCAATAATGGGATTCTTGGCTAGAAGAAAGGTTCTGTGACATGGACGCCCAGCCCAACAAAACTCGGTCGGTCGGTTGGCCTAGTATGATATTGATAACTAGGTCGGGAAGAAAGAGTCTGAGGTCGAGTTAACCATGGACCTGTGACACGCAGAGACCGGAGCGGACGAAAGGGAAGCTTTCTGGCAGGCTTTCAAAGGCAAGGAACCATGAAAAGAGCACATCAAGTAGCACCAATAGACAGCTATTGAACAATTTCATTTGCCTATATATAGAATGAACAAACACTCAACCATAGCAGAACAGGCACCACCGCCACAATGTGCATTGCCTCCTTATGGAACAAGTCACTCGAGCTGAGCTGGCGTATGGATTACCTATGAGCAGGTGTCGCACTCGGAATAGTTTTATTGGCACAACCTGAACTGGAACTATCATAGGCATAATAGTAGGAACCGGCACTCAACCATGAATATTTGCTTTTTTTAGTCTTTCTGGTCTTCCATTGATATTGCCTGGTTTTCTTCAGTAGTCGCTAGGCTAATGGGTACGGTCCAATCAATGGAACATTCTTCACGGAAGCAAGCGGCTAAGAAAGCAAGTCACAGGGGAAGCCATCACTTAGAATAGGTATATTAGGAAACAGGACAATCTCATTGCCTCGATCCTTCAGTTAGCTTGCCAAAGCAATCACTGGCAACTATTCCATAGCCTCCTCTGGCAACAGGTTCCTCTTCTCTACTCAATTACACCTTCCCTCTCCCTATGGTCGAGTTACCAACTCCTTTCAGTCGAGTGTCTTTGAACCTCTCGTACCTGGTCTTACTCTCGCCCATGGTCCCCAGAACGCTCCTCAATGGCAAACTAGGAGCACGGAAGCGATGAGAGCATGCCCACTCTCGCCGGCTAACACAATGGATCAATGCAGGGAAGACAGCACCGAAGAAGACGGACACAGAAGAAGATCATCCGACCGGCGAGATAGTTCGATTTCTGGTAAGCTAACTGAGAATCCAATAGATAATATAGCTTTGATAATTCTTTCTCGATATAACTATAACGATTTCTTGTGAGCCACGAAACTGATAATCCAAGTCGTAAGTACGAACCACTCAATGAGAATCTCAGGCCAATAAGCTACGACTACGAAACGAATTGGATCGGGTTCAGCGCTTGAAAGCTATCGAAGAAGAGTCAATTCACTGCTCAAGTCAAGTCAAAAAGTACACTTATTCAATAGAAGACTGCTTCATATCTCAATCTATAGATCGCAATCCGTGGGTAAGAACCCTTCAAAAGAGAAAGTTTCTCAGTCGAAGGATAAACTGAATTGAAATCTCACTTTAAGCCGGTTGTTACCCGTATCAGTAAGGCTAGTGAGCAAGTTTATTAGGTTTAGGAATGATTCTTAGGAAGCGAAGCAACCTCTTCTCTTTGCGAGGTACGTTTCAGTTCTGCGGGCAGAAAAATAAGTTTATGCTTGCCTTTCATACTATTCCGTTGATTATATTTGACCTTCTTAGGGCGTGAAGCATTCCATCGGGCTTCCCGGTGTTCAAGTCGCTTCTTTTCCGCTTTCAAGCTGAATCAAGTGGGGAAGATTGCTTCTATCCGTCAAGCATTGGAGTCGTGCCTGAATCCTTTGTTTGTTCGTTCTTCTATTTCTATCATCTGCACTTGCCTTTATCAAAGGAAGAAATAGTGAAAGAAAGTAAATAGCTCACGGGGCAACGAAGCCTTAAACTGATAAAAGAGTCATCGCGGGTGTCCTCTAAGCTTCTCGTTTGAACTAGTATGCGCTTTCTAGCCGTTGCGTTGATATAAATACCTCAATCTTTCTACTGAAGGCGCAGGAGTGAGGAAAGCGACGAAGTGTATCTGTCCTTCTAAAAGAAAAGAGTTCAGAAGTTCATTAGCTCATCTCGAATGGGGTGAATCAGGAAGGACAAGACGAATGCGAGTTCAGGGACTATCAAAAGATAGGCCCGAAGGGAGCCCTTATGAAGGCTTATTTCATCGATCCAGGTTTTTGTGTGATCATCTCGATCTAGCATAAGATATAGTTCAGTAGCGAAATGCTCAAGGCAGAATCCGAAGGTGGGGCGAGAAAGAGGAATTCCCATGGGTGGTACCAATGCCAATACTTGAGATTTTTTTAATATATGCTCACGCCCACCATCTGTAGTTAGCAGGCTCGGGAGAAGGTTTTATTAAAAAAAAATAAGTCATCACTCCTCTCCCTAACGGTCGAGTTCTTACAAACCTCCGCTGTGAACGCTATTATCTCAGAAGCTCAGGCTGTTGCACGCCTTACATCTCAGATTGCATCTTCGCCTCCACGAAAGAAGAATCAAATAAGTCAAGTTCCATGGGCACCCTCCGAAGTCTCATCTCAATCCGGCGCTTTATAAGGCTAAACAATCGTAGGCCTGGGCCTTTCTTGATCCTTTGCAACCGTCTTGTCTTAACTGTCCCGAGCTACCGTTGTGGGTTGTGCTCATTAAAAGAGTTGTCCTAAATGCCCCTTTTTAGCTGTCGCAGGAAGTGAGGGCTCAGTCAGCCAAGTGGGCCGTTTTCAAGCAGTGAAGGCGATGGAAGCTCCGCAGTGGGATTCAATAGTCCTCTCTCAGTTTAAGACTTTCGTTCTTCTGGCAAGGGTTTGAAGAGGGGTTTGATAGCTAGGAAAGTAAAGTCAGGGAGGAAGGCGCTGTACTATTGGGCAAGTAGCGGTTGTAGTCTCGGCTTTCTTGTAGCTTTTGGGATTTTTTAATGCGGATTCAAAAAAAGGCTTCAAGCTCAAGTGCAAGCTTGTTCAGCTTTACTGCAAGTCTAATGAAAGGAAAGAGGCAAAGTCCACTCGCTATTAGCTCGCTTAAATCTCTTCACTCGCATAGTAAACTGCGCTCGCCCTAGTCAAATCCAGATCTTGTTCCTTTGCGAGCGGAAGTCAGAACAAATACAAAAACTTCTTTCTTTTACGCCTTATTAGTTATGAAAGCGGATGGCTTTCTTTCGGAAAGAGAAGGCTTGCTGCGAGAAGCCAAAAAAAAGGTCGGTCCACCTCTTGTAGATCCTCAAAGATTGAGGAAAGTCGTCTTCACATCTTTATTTTTATTAGAGCCAGGGTAAAGCTCTAAGTAAAACCACAAAAGCCATGATTATCCTGAGTGAGTCCTTATCTTAAACCGGAGAGAAGGTCTCAGTGTAGTCGATGCCCTCTTTCAGAGTGAAGCCCTTGGCGACAACCTGACCTTCTATCTCTCAATCTTTCCTTTTGAGTCCCTCTTGGTCTTATCTTTATCAATTTACACCCTATGGGTCCTTCAGGCAACTCTAATCAACCAATTCTTGTCCATGGAGTTCATATCCTCCTTAATTGCATCATACCACCTCGAGGTTTTATTCCACCTATGGCTTGTGAAAACGTGACTGGGTCATCGTAAACTATCTGTCCCTGTACCACAGGCTGAGTTTCCACAGCGCTTGGCTGTTCCACTTTTTATGAAAAGGTAAGGTCAGTTCGCTAGGAAGAGTCGGAGGTAGTTTCTCTGGTTCTGGTAACTCCTCAAAGAGGATGTCTCGAGGTTCTAACACCCCACTCACTTACTTTTTCGTCCTAAAATAATCTTGCTGACTTGGTCTCAGCCGGGCAATCAAACCACTTCGTCCCTTGTTTACGAATGAACTAGAACTTTGTGATGGAATGTAAGATCGAAAAGTACTAAGCTCCTGTCATTAGTGCTGTTCTGAGGCCTAGGTTAGAGAACGAAAGTGTCCAATCTCGGGGGTTAGTAACCACACAGCAATGGAACTTGGCTCCCAGGGGAAGGAACCCTGAATTCTCTCATCATGGTCTTTATCTTCGTATTAGAAAAGAAAGATAGTTACCTTATTCAGTAGGTAGCCTTAGGAAAGGCACACCTTGGCAGATATCTTATACGATATAATCGTTTCTTCGGGCACTGCGGTAGGATGCGAATAGATATAGATCATGACGTGCGCTAGTTCCTAAATTTCTATAATGGAATAGTAAAAGGCATAGGTTCGAAACGAACAGTTGACAATCGGGAAACTTATATCTCTCAACTCTTTCTGTACGTGAAACTCGCCGTCAAACTCGGTCGTTATTGCTTTCTATGGTCGAGGGTGGCTCACAACAAAGGTCTAAAAAGGGAAATTAACGCATTTTATGAAGGCCCAACGTGAAAAGACCAGGCGCGAAGCGGTTACTCTTTTGAGTGAACTAACCCGCCTAAACAATGTCTTTCTCGATGGAAATAATAAGTAAGGAAATTGAATTGAGCTTGAACGTAGCGAATGCTATCTCTTTCCTGCAACTCGACTGTTGAACAGGATGGCACGAATCCGCTCTTTGATTTAGTTAAGGAAGGAAGAAATTGTTCTCTTTGCGTTTAGCTGGGCTCTAGAGGTTATCATAAATTACTTTGAGTAGGCATCTTTCCATTAGCAAAGCTAAAGCGACGTAGTACCTAAGCTGTTCTTGCTAACGTCCTTTAAGGGAGAGAAGTCCCCCGAGGGAGTAATAAATTGAATACAGAACAAGGTTAAGGAGCATGAAACTGAATTGGTATTAGTGTGGTTTGCTTTCCCTTGTGACTATACTATGGTAGCATGGTTAAGTTAATGTAGCCTATGGCTTCGGTGGTAGCTAGGCTAAGTCTTGGCTTGGTGCTTTAGTTGTAGTAGGTGTGGTGGAGGCCTATCGAAGGAACTGACGGGGTAAGTTATTTTCTTAAGCTCCTGACCCAAGGTAGGAATCGCTTTCATCACAAATTGACGTAGATAGAATAGCCTTACTTAATTCCGCTTTTCCTTAACTTAACTAGTCAAAAGCAATTGTAGAAATTACGTAGGTGATGTGAACCACTTCCATCTCATGGTAGCTATTCCAACTCCTAAATCGCTGAGTGATGGGCAACGATCTCTAATTAGCTATGACGAAATGGAAAAGGTAATCGCGACCCTATCACGAGAGTTGAAAGCAAGTGGGGAGGGCCAACCAAGAAAGTATTAAGACCCAAAGAGCTATTAACCACTGATGATGCAAATGTTGAACCAAATAATGATTCAAACATTGTATAGATCACACTAAGTGGCCACCTATCTGTCGCTGATTTTAAATCAAACGAATAAACATCCTTGATCTCACTACAACGAGACCTAAGTAATGTTAGAGGTTTCTCTTGGTTGAAGGTACCATCAGATTGAATCCTAGATAACACTTCAAATGCCCAATCATGGACAGGAGATAAAAGTATCTGCTTGACATAATTACCTATGGCAAATATCCTTCTTTTGCCACCTCCCTCAATCGAACGACCTAGTCTTCCAAGGGAAGGAGTTACATTTGAAAACTCAGGAAAAGGATTGTTATTCATGACCTCCCTCTCAAAGCGGGATGCGTCACGTTGACTGAACATTTCATTGTTTTCGTCAAAACAATACCTGATCCTCGGATACCACAGAATCCCAAACAAGGATCCAGCGGACTTCTTGGCGTCTTCCAGGACTTTACAGAACCAAGAATTAACCTCGAAAGGGAACGCCCGAAAGAAAGATTTATATCGTTTCCTCGGGTTATCCTTTAACCGTATGGGTCTCATGTTGGAAGCTTTGGCCTTCCAGGTCGGTCTCCAGCTAATCCCTGATTTAAGGGGAATAGTGGAGATATCAGGGATATACTTCCTAAACAATAGAGGCACTTTATTAAGTATCTCTACTGAGGCCATCGCAACCTTTCTAAGGTCCGATGGAGGGGACAGTATAGATTGGAAGGTCTCCTTCGACACTGGCTTGGCTAGCTTTATAAGCTTGGCCATAGTAACGAAAGGTAGATCTTAACAACTACATCCGCCCTATCATCCTGCCTTCTTATAAGTTTTCGATGGAATGGAAACGATGCTGAAATCATCTGGGCAGATGAGGAGCCACTCATTGTTAAGGTGCACGCCCAGGAGGCATTCTTGTACCAAGAGAATGTGGGCCCCGCCATCGACCAATACCCAAGACACCGGAACTCCCTCTTTATGTACCTTTCTATTATATAGATAGAGCGGCTTCAGGTGCATAGTCATAGCAAAGGGGGGTCGATCTATGAGGACCCGAGCTGAGCTAACTGGTCGAAGGAAGCTCATGTCTTGGTTCTTTTGGATGATGGTAATCATGGGACTTCCTTTGATCCAAGCGACGGGCTCAATTTGCTCCCTTTGTTGTTTGCCGAAAGACTCACCAGCCTTGTTCTCTTTGGGTTGGTCATCTCCCCCATCCTCTATCTTAGACACGATTTGTCCTGGTTGTTCTGCCTTTCTCTCTTCGGGACCCCCTTCGATAGCCCAATCGGGAATGGAAGTTAAAGATTAAAGAGCAGAAGTTCAACTAACCTACGCGCCCCACCTCTTCGCCTAAAGATAGCTATTCTTCGCCTCTCGAAAGAGGCTACGTACCTGTTAAACGATAAGCGCTACGCTTTTCCCTAGGGCTTTCACTTCTTGTCTACATTCAAGTACGAGAGAATGAATTCCTCTAGCTAAGTTCCGGGAAGAGAGGAGAATTCGGATCTAAGGTACGTCGACTGGCTTTCAAAGGACGAGTAAGGGACGGGTCTGGTTGAGTAAGTCAGGAATTGAATTGCGGCCTTTCCTAAGTCAAGAGATCGAAGAGGCTTTCATGCAGCTCTTTATTCTTTATGAGTTCCTGGCCTACCAACTAGCCAGTTTACCTGCCAGGCGTGTATTTAATATACAAATTAAACAACTTACTTTGACTTCAATACCCAGGTTGGAAGATCATAGGCGGGCATTTGAGCTCCGCACCCGATGGTTCTCTTGGATTAGGGCCTCTAACTTCACCCTAGACGACTGAACTCCTGGACTTCATTCTACTGCTGTAGGCTCTCGTAAGTCAATATCAAGATCTCTTCCTAACGGGATTCTATCCTAATAAAAAAGTCTTAATCTCAGGCCGTAATGCTGGCTTGTATTCTCTTTCGTTCGAGGAGCGAAATCGGTATATGTAGTGTTATTTCTTGTGCGCGTTAGTCCATGAAAAGGCCTTTTCTTCACCTCCTGCGGATGGGGGACGGCTAGAAATATAAGATGCGGGACTAGTCGGAGAAGCCTGCCCGAGAAAGCTAGAAAGCAAAGAAGCCAGCGGCCGACTTCCTAACACTCCGATCTTATTAGGGAGCTCTAGTGGACTTTGGCAATCCCGGGAGTGCAAGAAGTCAGTATGCAAGACTAAAGTCTCTAATTTCCACTCCGGGCTTAAACCCAGAGATTCTTTTCCCACTCCCTCACGGGTAGTATAACACTTAGCCAAAAGCATTGGATGATCTTACTCTTCCCCTCTGTCTGGAGGAATATTGTCCTATGTTTTAGGAGTTGAATCTTTCTATTTGTCTTGCCAGAAAGTCCAGAATAACGTCAAGTCAATTGCTGAAGTTGGAGATTCTGAGTTAGTAGCTTCCCAAGCAAGCACTCATATAGCCTTCCTTCTATTGATAAGAGACGGAGATGGGAAGATACCAAGCCGCCCTATGAAATTACAGATCCCGGGGAATCCATTTTACTACATACACTCTTAAGGGTGAAACCTGTAACTTAGAATGAAGTAACAGAGTGAATTCCTAACGTGCTTAACTGAAAGTAGAAAATTGACCGTCCTGCCGCCTAGTCCAAGAGAAGCCAAACTCATTCTATGACGTTAGGAAAGCTAGAGCAGAGACTGAGCAGCTAGAAAGCTAAGTCTTTGCAATCCGTGCTTCCTCTGCTGATATGGTAGTTCAAAGCATTTGCCGCAAGGCAAGGAAGAACGAAAGATGCCTGCTAGAAAGCATCCTAACAGGAAGTCCCATGCTTCCTTAGAAAGATAAGTCATAGCATCCGATTTCGTTTTCTATGGAGTTAGGAAAAGGCGTAACTAACAGGTCTACTAACCTCCAAAGCCCCCTTGAATGAGAAGAAAAGACGTTTTCAGGGCCTCATGCGCCCAAACCCTTGTATTCAATTACTAAGCCCTTGGATTCGTTTCACCTCCTTAATCAGATAAGGTAGAGGCGCCTAACAGTAAGAATAAAGAAGAACGAGGAGGGGCCTTGAGCCTTAGATTCAACTCCCATTCCTCCCGCTAGTTCTTATCTTGACAACGGCGTAAGGTTCTAACCATCTCTATAGTTGATTGAAGTCTATCGCGGTGAAGACAAAGTCAGAAGGAAGTGGAAAGCTATTAATCTTAGTGAGAAGATGCCTCCGCGGAAATCTAATAAGATGAGATTGCTGTAGATTCGGAGTCAAGAATGCTTTCGTAGGCTCCTATTCACAGCCAACACGCCAGTCCTACCTGAGACATAGAAGCCGGAAACACAAGAGCATTAAGAACGAGAAGACTTCGAAGACTAAAGCACTAAGGAAGAGAGATTGAGCTTCAGGCTCGGAAAGGTCTTATTCTTTCTAATCCCGCTCTGGTTAATCTATTTCAACAACCTGGGATTCAATTACAACACCTGGCTTTCTATTGGCAAAGGCAGCAAGGTAAGGTTAGCCTGAAGCCTAAGAAGTTTGTGCGAGCAAGAACGTCTGAGTTCAAAGAGCTAGCAATTACTTTATTCCCACCCGGAAATCGGAGGAAAGAAAGTCATATTCACCCAGACACGGGATAAAATAAAGGGAAACTGAGCCAGAAGACAAAAGAGCTTTCTTTCTCGTATGGAAAGGAGTAAGCAACTGAAGACCTAAGAGCGGATGCCGAATCCTTTCTCTCCCAGCGGAGCAATCAATTCAATAGATTGACTTCCTTTAGAGCAGGCAGAAGTTCAGTCCTTGATTTCTTTGCTACATACGAAAGGAAATTGGTCCAGTCTCAGCTTCCTAGCTCTTGTGACATCAACAAACAAAGCGAGTTGAGGGCGAACAGCTGCTGTTTCGGAGATGACTTATGTCAATAGGCAAGTAGCGCCCAATCGAGCGAGAGAAGATAGGGTGGTCGTAGATCAGACAGCACTCGAAGGCCAAGATCAGAGGATGGAACAAATCCATATCTTGAAATCTCGTATATAAGAAGACAGACTTGCCTTAAGACAGACTGGTTTCCTCGCTTGGTTGAATCAATCAATCAAAGAAAAAGACAAAGCCAATGAGCTGATAGCTATAGATCGGATTGGCCTTTGATTAAGAGGAACGGATAGCCCGGATTTTTCTTGGGCCTAAGCTGTATTTCCTTGATTTGGCAAAGGGCAGTTCTTTTCCTCTTTTCTAGCTTTCATTCCTTCATATAATATAGGTGAATCAATTCAATAGGATGCCGATTTAATTCCACTTCAACTAGCTGGCACTATCGGGAGTGCTATTCCCTATCAGCTTCAAAAGGGCTTCCCCGAGGAGATGCCCTGTCCTCGATCAATCGGAGGATAATAATAGAATAAGGTTGGTCGCCTTTCTGTCCCTCTTTGATAGCCTCTTCTTTCAAG
>QANZ01018600.1:3360-20651 GCA_003254925.1 Chamaecrista fasciculata
AGGACCTATTCAAAAGAAATCTTATGAAAAGGAGAAAAATCTATAATATTAGAATTCTAAAGACCCTTTTATAATTAATTCTTTATGTTTTGATCCCTTTTAGTAAAGGGAAAGGACTTAAACGCATAAGAGAAGACTTTTTGGGAGATTTTTGACATTTTAACTAACATTTGCCGTTAAATCCTAACAGAAAAAAACCTCAGGGTACCAAATCGCTAACGGAGCAAACCACGGGGTACCACAATGCAAAAATTTTTCTTTCAGAGTACCAAAGGGGAACCGCCCCTAACCACAGGGTACCAAATTGCAATTTACCCATAAAATTATAAACATATATTTTTTTTGGTCATATTTTGATGGTATACTTGTTGTAGGTTATCAAACATGAATGTTCTCATTGAGTATACTACCTTTTGCTTGATATTTACAAATGTTGTGGGCTATAGAGGATGAATGAGCATTTATCTATAAGGTTGATTCGTGACAATGATTGACAGTATGCTTATGGCTAAATTTACGACTGGGAAAATGAGTGTTCTAGATTTGTGTAGTTGTGGAGAAAATGAGTCCACTTCGTAATTCATAATATTCAACAAGCAATTTGTAGGATTGGAGGGAATTAAGGTGTGGTTGTGGTCATCAGTACTATTGATTCCGAAAAGCTTGAAATGGATAAAGAAAGTGATGATTCCAAGTGTGTTCAAATCCAATATTCCAATGTTATATATATAATTAATTTTATTCATTTATTTATAATTAATTAATTTTATTATATATAATTGGTTCCATTTATTTGGATATATCTTTAATTTTTTTTTTAATTCTCTTCACTTTGCATCTATACTATTATATATATATATTGTAGAAAGTACTCAGAGAAATTGAACATTCTCCTATAATTTTGATTTTTTATAAAGCAATTAAAGCATTGCTAATAATGAAGGAAAAAGATGTTGGCCAAAAAGAAAATGAAGAAAAAAGTGGTGCATTTGTTAGATTGAGAGAGTTTAAAAATGACTAAAGTTCACCATGAAATACTTTAAAATTGTTGCACAAAGCCACAAACCATATAAAGCTTTACCTATAGTGAATATATTTTTTTTTAAAAAAATGTTGTACTTTCCTAACAATTTGGTCATTGTGTATTTTGAGTTCCATAATTTTTGCTTAGGTCTCACTTTAGTTATAGAATTAATCTCATATCTTTGTAAAAATTTACGTCATCAGTCCCATAGAACAACAAGACCAATAATTATAAAACAATGTTGCAATTGAATATAAGGCAAACAAAGAAACCCGTGAAGCATTGCAAAACTTTTAAGATACGTTGAACTATGAATTCTATTACTTCTATAATCTAATTCTTATTTCTTAAAATGATCATCTCAACATAAATGATATATATATATATATGTATATCCTCTAAATGAGTCATATAAAACTTAGGGTGTGTTTGGGAAATAAGTATGTAACGAAAGGGTAATGAAAAAATTATGTAATGATAAGTGATGTTTGGATTGTTTGAGATGTAATGAAAAGAATAGGATGTTAAATTATGTAAAAGGGTATGTAATGATTATAGTTTGTTGAAATAATTATATGGGTTTTTGAAAATTGTATAGGTGTAGAATTGGTAATTGATAATGGAATGAGATGGAAATAATTAAATGATATTTTAGTGTTTTGGTTGTGGTTGTTACGAAATAAAATTGTAATGAAATTGTCTTGGAATTTGTGCTAAAGTTGAATATTTGTAATGAAAGTTGGAATTGTTTTATGTAATGAAATGAAAGGACCAAAATGTAAATAACATTAAAATTTTAAAAATCTTCTACTTCGTCCATGATTTTATATCGATTCAACGAATCAGTCACTACGAAGTAAAATGTGTGTTTCGGCCCATAAAAATCGTACTCATCAACAATTGGGTCTGTCACGACCCCCCTCCGAGGGAGCACGTGACCGGCACGAACATGGGTCATTACCATGTCGTAAGCCTACCCACAATTAATCAATATCAAAAGCATAACATCAACCAGATAATCCATAATATACATATAGTCATAACATCATCATTCAAATTCATATTTTTGTTAATCAATCAATTTAGAGCATCATCTATTGATGCAAACATTATTTCATAACATTAAATAGAAATACAATCCTACACAATAATAAGACACAACCCCGAATCCTCTCCCTAAGTGCTAGTGGAGCTGACAAACTAGAATTTAAACACCGTCCTATTCAATGAAATAAATACCCACACGAACAATGACGTGGGCTCCTGAATAACTCCCTTTCATAGCAAAGGTTGACGCTTGACATTCACTTGTATCTGAAAAATGTTAAACATGGGGTGAGTCGAAACTCAGTGAGCGGCTAACCCATCCCAGTCGTGGTGTTGGGCACCACCACGTAGGGAGAAGGGTCATCAACCAAATTAGCAATCACCAACAATGAGTAATTTACAGTAACACTCGTTCAACTAAAATAATTCAGCTTCTTTCAGCAATTCCAACGTGTATCTTAATGACAAGACAAGAGCAACTCAACTATGAGAAAATTACTAAATTTTAAAAGAATAGAAAATACAAGATTAACCATGGCTTTGAGAAAACCTTTTGAAATCAAGAATTTTAGGGAAACATACTTTGAGATTTCTTTTGAGAAGAAGATAAAGTTTTATAGAGAAGGTGACAATTTTATTTTGCTAAAATAAAGTTTGGGGAGGGAAAACAAATTATAAAATCTTTTAAAACTTATTTCAAAGACCAAAATCTTAGGAAGATAAAGTATTTAAATCACTCAAAACTTATAACTCATAAGGACATTTCAAATAATTTCTTTAAGACCAATGAGAGAACATAAGTCTCATGAGAGATTTAAAAATTAAGTAAAAGCGTCCTAACGGGAGAAATATAGATCTCTCTCAAGTCATATTTTTTAGATACTAGAAATATAACCTTGCTAGTCATTTAAAATAAAAGTAATCTAGTAGGGCGAAATGCTTTCTTGAAAATACCAATTAAGAGTGAAATCAAGATTCGTTCAAAAGAAGCCCATATATCCAAGAATGGCTAGACGACGTCTACCACAATAATATCTACCTGTAAGTTAGTCAGCAACACCACAACCATCTGACTAATGTTATTCTAACCATCATTAGTAATAAAATATTTAATATCTGTAATGTCAATATTCAGCATAACACAATTATTATATTTCAATTCTGCCTCCAATCATGAGGGAACCGCACACAGCATCACCTCAAGTTCTCAACCCGTGGGGACCGCACACAGCTTTTCACCCATCGGGACCGCACACAGCATTATCTCAGCTCGTGGGGACCGCACACAGCTTCTTACCCATCGGGATCGCACATGGCATCATCTTAACCCATGGGGGCCGCACACAGCTTTTCACCCATCGGGAGCGCACATAGGATCATCTTAACCCATGGGGACCGCACACAGCTTTTCACCCATCGGGAGCGCACACAGCATTATCTCATTCATTTCACAAGCAATCAACAGTAAAGCACACACCAAAGTAAAGATTTTCAATCAATATCACAATTAGGGTTATGAGAGAGCAAGCACACGCACAAAGACAAACCCAATCACAAACACAAACACAAACACAAGCACAAGCACAAGCACAAGAGCAAACACAAGCACAAGCACAAGCACAAGCTCAAATTAGTCAACTCAGAACATACAACACTTTGAGTAAAAATTAACTATTATACCGACATAAATTTACATTCCAAATGATCAACTAAAACACACAATAAAAGTTACATACTTTCATCAAGGTAGCTCGACCAAGAAGCTCATGCATTGGATATCAATCACATAATTTAACCGCTCATTATCACAAGAAAGAATCAACACTGTTATCGACCACAGCAGATGAATCTCACACAGTTAGTTTAATTTAGTCAATCTTTTGTCTCAACTCATCACCGTGAGTAATTAATCGTATCATCTGTCTCATCCCTTCACAGGAGAGCTTAAGCATACACATATGGTTCCCAATCAAATCATATAATCAATAACATCCCATTTCTAGCACAATTTCTAAAATAATTCAATCAATCCATTCACGCTCAAGGATAGCATATTTATAACATACCAACCCTCAAGGGACAAGGATAAGAAAGCCACTCACCTTAGCCGATCAAGTGGATTCCATATCTTCTTTCGTTCCTACCGTCTATTAGCGCAAGACATCTTAAAGCATTAACACACTCTTGATAACATGACCAACACCATATTCAAGAATCGACTTCTAAATCACCCAAAGGCCCAACTCTTCACAATAGCTACTGAAAGACTCTAACACTACATCCACTTCTTAATACTCATCCTAAACCTTAGTCACACTCAGCTAAAGTTCTAATACTAACCAAAGGACTAACTAAATGCTTAGGTATCAATTTGGGAGCTTTAACAAATGTTTTGAAATCCATGAGTTCAAGGCAATTTCACAAACAAACTTCAAAGTCAAGAACATAGGGTCATTCCTTAAACTTGGCTCTTCCACCCTTTTAAGTTAAATTTTGGCATTTTGTTCTTTACACTTTAAAATCCAGGAGTATGATATGAGAATCCCTCATAGTTCCAAAGAAATCCCTTTAGTTCATCAAAACCATCAAAATCATCCCTATGGATCAAAATGCAAACTTCAAAGTTTCACCATGAAAATCAAGTTTCAAAATATACATTCTAAATTCAAGTTAGTACCACGAAATTCATTATAACCCTCCAATAAACTCATCCAAACCATTAACTTCATAAAAGCAAAGAGATTTGGTTGAAAACCCCAATTAAAGTTTTACCTAATATTTCTATCGGTTCTCAAAATTGATGAAAGTAGAACAAAGCCTCAATCCAATGATACACACTGGTCAATATCATCTATTAGTCTTATTGAAACCATTGAATTCAAGAAATATGAAGAATTTGGCTAAAACTCCAACTTCAAGTGAGCCCTAAATTACTATCGGGTCCAAAGTTCATGAATATGAAATCAGACTTGTAACCAACTGTTTTAGAGTAATTAGAATACTAAGAATCTCTAACAATGCAGTAGAAATCAACAAGTAACCACAACAAATCGAAAATTTTGAAAATAGCAAAAGAGAGACGAAATGGTGAACAAAATAATACCTAGGAGGATAGAGAGGGAAAGCGCCAGCGGGAGGTGGACAGACCACGCCGCCGGCGACCTCTGGACGGCGGAAGATGGCCTACATCGGGGCGGAAGACGGCCAATGGTGGTTGGCCATGAGGTGCGAAGGGTGAGAGGGAGAAGGAGCTTCATGAAGGACCAAAAAAATACAGAGTCTGCGTGGGTTTTTACACTGCTGATGGGGTCACTTTGGAATTTCTAAAAACTGGGGGGGTTCATCTGCTATTTAAATTCAGCGCCAGAAGAATAAGAAATTATAGAAATGCCCAAAATCTTTTAAATCTTTCTAAAACGGTCCCAAAAACCCAAAATTTTAGAAATAGAATTTCTTCACAAAATTTATATCGTTAGATTCGTTTCGAAGAGTAGGTTCCAAATATATAATTTGTTTTTGAAAACTCCAACTCTAACATGTTCCATTTCTTACTCGAAAGTGTTCTATCGCAGCACCTTAATAAAACTTGGATAAAATTTTTAACTCTGTGTATTCCCAAATTTTTACCACAAGCCAAATAAAATGTAGGGATTTCAAAAATGACAATTAAAATTATAAATTTTCGAGTTCACTTATTTTTAAAATTATAACCCCAAAACTCCTAATTCTGGTCTAAAACTAGCTTAAAGATTCTATCAAAATTCAAAAAAAAAAAATCACTAATTCAATTCTTGAACACCCAAAACTACATTTTAAAGCTCGGGGTCTCACAATCTCCCCCCCTTAACAAATTCGGTCCCCGAATTTCTCTATGGCACTAACGCCAACCCACAAGCACGCATAAACAATTTATAACAATCCTCATTGTCTCAATTCGTCAGGAAGAAACACACATTTCGAATTCAACAATAACCTCCTCAACATGGAGACAAGAAATACTAAATTCATCCCACGTTAACTATAGGAAGAGCTAACTCACATGCAACACCCCCGAAAGATACTATCCATAATGCTACCAATCTAACTGAACTTTAGCTATTTCTCACAAAGATCAAACAAGGAAACATGACAATGATAAAAACAAATAACATCAATGAGAGCGCCAAAGAATAATCACATTTGTACAACAAGTACGCAACTATGAAATGAATTATATTCATAGCAAATAGAAAATTATTATTTTTTCTTCTTAATAACTTCTTCAAATTCAGCCCATGCAATCAAACTTACTCCTAACAGCCTAAATCTTAGCCGCCAACATGCATACTTCAAATTTTGGAGGAAGATGAAAGGGTGATCTAATTAATTCTTAAATACTAAAAGAATTGATTATGACTGGTTGTAAAGCAATCTACAACACTCATCAATATTACACCAAAAGAATCATTTAATTCATGGACTAACCATGCAAGACATGTGGTCTTATTATCAACGCATGAAATTTCCAAGCATTCGATAATGCAATCTAAATAAGTTTTTGTTTTTTTAGTTTTGATGTATGATCCTGAGAAATGACATCCATTAGAGCACACATAGAAGTCAATGAAAATAAATATATATTCAGTCATCATAGAAAACTTCAATGTCCAATCACATATTTCACCAACAAAATTATGCAGGTTCCCCCACACGACTGTATTATGAAATTGCATACAATAAATCAATGTTAAAGAAAATGCAAAATTTCATGAAACCCATTGCCATTATATTCTTAAAATTGATAGAAGTCATTAAAGTTAATATCATAAAGCTATGAGATAGGGAACCAGTAGAAGCCTTTTGTCATTCATCACCAAGGAGAAAACTAAGAGTAACTAACAAAACTATTGGAGTAATTACCTCCTAAACCATAAAATAAGAGAGATAAAAATGGTTGAATATCTTTTAGGGAAAATTTGCTGCAAAACATTATCTTTCACTAATCTGAAGTAGTGTTTAAATACAAAACAAATCAGAATAACTGTCTCCCTAAATCATGTAACTATTCTCCCATGATCCCATAATTAACAGACTCCTTAAAAAAAATAGAAATATCTCCCAAATATAAAATCCTTAAAAAATATGGAATTCAAATAACATCACTGAATTTTAAATAAAACAAAACCTAGTAAAACAGAAACACAATTGTTGCATAACAGAGACATGTTTGCTGCTCCTGAGGCACTTCTTCAACAAAACAAAACAGAAGATGTACAATTTATGATCCGAAGCTTCAAACATTACCAGGAAATATCTCCAAATAATGTGTTGGTAATACCTTAAATCTCTAGCTCTAATTTAGAGTTTGGAAATTAGATAACAAGTGACATCACCCCAATTAACTCCAGAGGTTGAATAATATTGTTTTTGTCATGTAACTATATGTGGAGTAAAACAAGAAGATCAAAATGCACCATGAAATAAATTCAAGCAATGCCACAAAAATAATAAAATCAATATAAGTGTTCAAAGTGTAAGATTGTCAATTACCAACGGAAAATAGGGTAAAAGAAAATAACCAATGCATTTGGATCTTTTAAGTCCACCCACAATTTACTTCCCAATCTCCAGCTTGACCACATAGAAATTTACAATGAAGGTATTAAGGGATTGAATCAAACACTCAAAATCACAAAGTATTTCTTAGCTAACTTCATGAGGTACCGAATTTTGAAAGACATATGGGAAAGGAACAGCCAAAAATCATGAAAGACTATTTCTTTAAGGCCAAAAATAAAAATAAGTACAGCGAAGACAAGACAACTTAATTATGTCTATAAACAAATAATGAAGAGCACAGAACAAGGTTCAAAATCATAAGCTACATCTCCTTTAAAGCTGTCAGGTAACAATAGTAAATGGTGCAATTGTCTCATCCAATAGATTTCTTTTTTTTTTATCGCTTAGGACAAAATAAGTCCCAATGTTTAGAAATAACTTTTCGAATAAAATAAATGAATAAATAAATAAAAAAACTTTAAGCTAGCAAGCATATTTGATTCAAGAAATAAAAGAAAGCCATACATGAATGCCAATGGAGCTTATCCAGCATAGTTACACACAAGTTAAGGTAGTAAAGCCGAAATTAAGGGAGTCACATAGTTAGGCTGAAGTACAGAGTTAAAATTTTTAACAATTTAGTAGCATTAAAAGGAAGAAGGATAACAATCGACTTTTATTAAGGTTAGGATCAATAAGGAAGCAAGTAAAGAAATCCTCTTAAAAGAACATACTCTGAGAAGTTGACGATTTACAAGGTAAGGTATTTAAAACATTGAAACTTGTAGAGATCTATGAACCAATACTATAAGAAAGTTGATGAAGAAAAGCATTCAAGTTATGCAACGAAAAGTACTTTAGTGAAAGAGAATGTGTTCCTTAAAAGAAACTGAGTCAGGAATAAATTTATTTTCCTATATAAAGAAAGGTAACTTGAATTACCCAAATGACAACATATATTCTCCTATAAGACAAGTAACAACACCATAAAAGTCCAAAGACGTCATTCCAACCATCAACAACTAGCAACACCAATCTTCAACAACAAACAATCTTAAATTCACAACCAAATAGAATTTCAAACAAGTATCTCAAATATATCAAAATTGAAGGCAATGGATGAATAGCTCAACCAACCATAAAAGGACAAACAGTAGTACCCGAATCTTGGATTAATGAAACCAAACACATCATTCGTAAATCAACAACAATAACATCAAACATGTAGTAAATCAAACTGACAGTTTCAGTAAACAATTTCAACACTCCATTCCTCATGTCAAAAATTATTACCAAACAATAATGTTCATTTAACACTTTAACCAACGCCCATTCAAGCATGTAATAATGGAGTACTTCATTCCTCCTTTTGAGACATTAATTCTAACTCCACAATAAAGGTTGACTTGTGCATGACCCTTCCAACTAATTCAAGTACTCCTCTACATCTATGCTTACTACCATTAAGTCCAAAAACGCTTACAATATTTAAGAAAGTAAAAGTATGCACAGTTGTCCAAAACACGCATGAAGACTTGCTTCAAAGAACAAAGAAGTCATGATAAAAAAAAAAAAAAACTACTGACACCAAATTGGCACGATGGCATAGAAAGTTCAAGTTCAAGAAACGATATGTGAAGACACAAACATCCTATGTGTTCTCAAAATGTTATCTTAAATCACCGTTATGCCCGGGATTCATAAAGATGACCAAGATGACACCTGAGACCACAAAAAGCTCCACTAGACTTAGAGACAAACCAGGCTCTGATACCAACTTTGTCACGACCCCCTCCGAGGGAGCACGTGACCGGCACGAACATGGGTCATTACCATGTCGTAAGCCTACCCACAATTAATCAATATCAAAAGCATAACATCAACCAGATAATCCATAATATACATATAGTCATAACATCATCATTCAAATTCATACTTTTGTTAATCAATCAATTTAGAGCATCATCTATTGATGCAAACATTATTTCATAACATTAAATAGAAATACAATCCTACACAATAATAAGACACAACCCCGAATCCTCTCCCTAAGTGCTAGTGGAGCTGACAAACTAGAATTTAAACACCGTCCTATTCAATGAAATAAATACCCACACGAACAATGACGTGGCCTCCTGAATAACTCCCTTTCATAGCAAAGGTTGACGCTTGACATTCACCTATATCTGAAAAATGTTAAACGTGGGGTGAGTCGAAACTTTGTGAGCGGCTAACCCATCCCAGTCGTGGTGTTGGGCACCACCATGTAGGGAGAAGGGTCATCAACCAAATTAGCAATCACCAACAATGAGTAATTTACAGTAACACTCGTTCAACTAAAATAATTCAGCTTCTTTCAGCAATTCCAACGTGTATCTTAATGACAAGACAAGAGCAACTCAACTATGAGAAAATTAGTAAATTTTAAAAGAATATAAAATACAAGATTAACCATGGCTTTGAGAAAACCTTTTGAAATCAAGAATTTTAGGGAAACATACTTTGAGATTTCTTTTGAGAAGAAGATAAAGTTTTATAGAGAATGTGACAAAATTTTATTTTGCTAAAATAAAGTTTGGGGAGGGAAAAAAAATTATAAAATCTTTTAAAACTTATTTCAAGGACCAAAATCTTAGGAAGATAAAGTATTTAAATCACTCAAAACTTATAACTCATAAGGACATTTCAAATAATTTCTTTAAGACCAATGAGAGAACAGAAGTCTCATGAGAGATTTAAAAATTAAGTAAAAACGTCCTAACGGGAGAAATATAGATCTCTCTCAAGTCATATTTTTTAGATACTGGAAATATAGTCTTGCTAGTCATTTAAAATAAAAGTAATCTAGTAGGGCGAAATGCTTTCTTGAAAATACCAATTAAGAGTGAAATCAAGATTCGTTCAAAAGAAGACCATATATCCAAGAATGGCTAGACGACGTCTACCACAATAATATCTACCTGTAAGGTAGTCAGCAACACCACAACCATCTGACTAATGTTATTCTAACCATCATTAGTAATAAAATATTTAATATCCGTAATGTCAATATTCAGCATAACACAATTATTATATTTCAATTCTGCCTCCAATCATGAGGGAACCGCACACAGCATCACCTCAAGTTCTCAACCCGTGGGGACCGCACGCAGCTTTTCACCCATCGGGACCGCACACAGCATTATCTCAGCTCGTGGGGACCGCACACAGCTTCTTACCCATCGGGATCGCACATAACATCATCTTAACCCGTGGGAACCGCACACAGCTTTTCACCCATCGGGAGCGCACATAGGATCATCTTAACCCATGGAACTATGAGCGCACACAGCTTTGTGATGAATGATTTTAGTCATGATGAATTTAGATCAAAATCTAATTTTTCTCAAATCATTTTTATATTTAATTTTTTTCAAGTTTTGTCATTTTGTATTTTTTGGTTTTTGGAGTGGATGAAATGAATGCACATGAAAACATGGGATAATACATAAATGAAGGAAGAATATATAGATAAATAAATAAATAAAATGATAAGAAAATGTGAGAAAGAAGAGAATAAAAAGGGAAACAAGTTGAAAAAGGAAAGATATATATATACTAGGGGCTTTGCGTGCCCTAACGGGCACGCAAATATGTATGTAAAATTAATAAGGGACTAAATTGTTAACTTAGTAAAGAAAGAGAGACCAAATAATAAATTTTCTCTTATTTTTAATTTCATAGACTCTAGTTTTAAAATGTGGACAACCAGAAAGGGGGGGAGCCATATAATATAAGATATATATATATATATATCCTAATACCAAAATTGAAGAGCTAAAAAAAAGGGAAAGGCACGGTGATGTTCACGGATATGAGAGGACGAAGGAAAATGTGAAAACTACATTTTCACACCCTAAAATATCTCTCCTGGCATTCTTTATTCACAAGATTGCCATTTTGTTTCCTTTTTCAATTTTTTTTTTAGATATTTCATTTTTCTTTTTTTTTTCTTATTATTTATTTCTTTTTTTTGTGCTTTTTTTATTTATTACTATTATTATTATATTATATTTTTTTTAACTTTTCAAAAATTATAAAAATGTCCCGGGTCAAATGGGGTGTTCACAAGGCCGTCGTCGGTCGTCGGAGAGACCAGAGGCGATGTGGCATGGTGGTTCGATGGTGGTAGTAGTGAGGAATTGGTAGAAATTGAGTGGAAGATGAAAAGAATGCACAAGAGGGTTTTAGGGAGTCGAGTAGGCTGATTTAAAGAGTAAGGGTAGCTCTGTAATTTTTGAAAATCAGGGAGAGGAAAAGCTATTTTGGTGAAGTTTCAATGGCTGGAATTACTCCTTTAACCCAGAAAAAAACATATTAATTTCAAAACAGTCCCTAGAAACATGAAATTTTGAAAATAGAATTTTTGAACAAAATCTATATCGTTGGTTTCGTTTCGAAAAGTAGATTCCAAATATGAAATTTATTTTTGAAAAATTTATTTCTAATGTCTCTCAATTCTTACTCGAAAATATTTTATTACAGTATCAAAATAGAGTATCAGATAAAATTTTTAACTCCGTTTGCTTCCAACTTAACCACAAGCTTAAAATAAGTTCTAGATTCACTATATAATCTCAGTTCAATCAAAATACTAAGTCAAATATTACTAAAATATCTTAAGGATATTACAACCGAGCTATGGCACAAACAGTTAGTGAAGTTGTGTGGATACATCAACTTGTAAGTGAAGTGGGTTTGAAGGTTTCTTTGCCTGCTAAGTTGTGATGTGATAAGCTGCAATTCATATTGTTTTAAACCTAGTCTTTCATGAACGAACTAAACATATTGAAATCAATTGTCACTTTTTTCGTGATAAGATTGAAAAAAAGTTTATAACTACAAGACATGCGAACAACTAGGAGACATCTTCACGAAGGCCTTGAGTGGTGCAAGGATTGATTATATTTGTGGCAAGTTGAGCGTGATTAACATCTATACTCCAACTTGAGAGAAACTGTTATAATATATATTTATATATTTAGGACTATGAATATAGTTAAGAGGAAATATCTATTATTATATTTCTAATTTATAGGGATTAGTTAAGATCCCTAATGTTAAGGGGTTAGTTAGTACCTTAGTATCTGTATCTTGATTCAATAATAGATCAACGAATTATCCCAGCTAACAGTTATCATTATTATATGAGCTGAAAGTACGGCTTTTATTATATTTTGAACTTGGAGGCTTATATACTCTATTCAAAGAGTTTGAACTTTGAACTAAGTGTTACACATGTAAAGTTTGAACTTACATCATCACTTTTTGAACTTAATATGCTTATTACAATTTGGTTGTATTTTTTTGAGAAAATCGTTACATTTGAGCTTTATTATTTAAAGTTTATTTGTAACTTGTTGGGCTTTGTTATATAAAGTCAATAGAATGATAAATACAATATTATAGCAGAAATAATTATAAAGTGAATATTACTAACCTAGGTGACAAAATAGAAACTCTATTCCAAAAAATAGTGAGTCTTATCCATGTAGAATAAGAGTATATTCTGTAATTGATTGTAGAAGAAGAAACCAAGGATAGAGAAAATGGTAAACTTGTGAAAGTTCTCCTAACGAGGAGCTCCCTACTCAAGTACAAGATTAAGATGGTGGAGGGGGACTCCTATTTATAGCAAAATGGAGAGAGTCAAAACCCGATGTGAGACTTTATAAATTGTTTAGTGCCACGAACATACGAACATGGTGCATTGCGTCATCACTCTAGCACTGTGGCATAAAGTCCACCTTGCGTCGCGACTACTGGCATAAAGTCATCACAGTGCACACCTTGTGTCGTGACTACCAATTGTGTGCATCATGTTGCAGCTCCACACAAAATGTGATAGCTCAAGTCATGTGTCGGAGGTGTGAATCAAGGTGCACCCCCTTCAGGGTCGTGCATGGGGCACATTTGGCTCCATGTTTTAGTGTCATTTTCTTTCTCTCTCTTATAGCTTTCCAACAAGTATAGCCATACCCAATCAAACAACCTTATGGCCGTGTACGGGCCCTAAAAGCTAACATCTCCCAATTGCACATGATGGGAGGCTCATGTTGTTCCTTGTTGCGAATGAATTCTTCATCTCACTCTCATTTTCTTTCATACTCTGTGTCAGATTATCAGTCGTGACTACATGACACAACTAGTGGGAGCTCTTTTGCTAAAGCCTTTTTAGGCCAAACTATAAGTGGTTTCTACTATCCATATAAAGTATGATGATGTGACTATTTGTCACATATGAAAGTGTCATGATTCTTTAAATGTGCCCATATATACAACTAGTTTGGTCACTCTGAATCCTCAAAGTCTCAAGCTCTAGCTATCATTTGCAATAACTATCCACATCCATGAGATTCTCTGTAATAAGATTGCATAATAGGTTGATCTCATGATACTTATCACTCATATATATGTCAACACTATCTTCCTTTTGTCCTATTGTCAAAACAATTTATTGGGTCACGTTATCATAGCCTTGTGGAAGTATATCAAAGTAGCATACACTGAATTTATCTCTTCATGGTAGAGTCAAAGTACATAAGGGTATCCATGAATGGATTGCCATATCTTTCAAGGACTCGGATTGCATTGAAACATGAATAATTTCCCATGCTTCCCTCTATGGTGCTTAAAAGTACATGTGCAATATTAATCACATGTTGTGGTATACCTTAGCCTATATCAATTTTGATTCGCAATCATTTGCACCACACAAACCCTAGTTCAAACTCACTTAAAATTTGATCTGAGATTGTTATCATGTTAGCTTTACACTACACCAAGTGGAGCACTCATATATGGCTATAAGCCTTATGAATAACGAGTATTCATAATTCGATCCTTTGAAGGTTCATCATCTTAGTAAATCTCGTCTTAGTACACTTACTAAGGTGAGATAAAATAACTTTTGCCTTTAAATATTTTATATTAAAAAAGCTTATCTATATCAAAAGAAACTCCATTTCAATGACATATGCACAAACTTGTCAAAAAAAAATTTGAGTAAACTAGCAAGCCGGTCCCTGAAATTTGGATGCGATGGTAGATAGGTCCTTGAATTTAACTAAGTGTACAAGCCGGTCCCCGAATTTTCGAAACGCCTAACTAATAGGTCCCTCCGTCAAATTGTCGTTACAAAAAAGCTAATGTGGCTATAACGGACGTTGATGTGTCCCGTTATTTCCACGTCAGATCCCGTTATGTTCAAAAAAAAACATGTGCCACATCATAAAATAGCGACACCTCAGCATATTTCCATTGTACTTTTAGGTCCCTGACCCATTTTTATTCTATTTTTCTCAATTATCCCTCTTTTTCATCATCTTCATTCATTTTAATCCCAAATTCTCAAAATAAAATTGTAAAGTGTCCCAAAATTCTTCCAAACATTTCAATTTAGTCCTTAAAAATATTAAAAACCCTAAAACCTAAATCTTAAACCCTAAAACCATAAACCACTAACTCCAAACCCTGAACCCTAAAAAAAATCTGAGTTGAGCAAGTAGGTCCCTGACCTATTCTTATCCCATTATTCTTAATTCCGCCTCTTTTACATCATCCTCATTCGTTTTAGTCCTAAATCCTCAAAATAAAATTGTAAAGTGTCTCAAAACTCTTCCAAACATTTCAATTTAGTCCTTAAAATATTTAAAACTCCAAACCCTAAACCCTAAAAAAAGTCTAAGTTGAACAATTAGGTCATTAACCCATTCTTATCTCATTATTCTCAATTCCTCCTCTTTTTCATCATTTTCATTCATTTTAGTCGCAAATCCTCAAAATAAAATTGTAAAGTGTCCCAAAACTCTTTCAAACATTTCAATTTAGTCCTTAAAAATATCTAAAACCCTAAAACCCTAAAACCCAAACCCCAAAACCCTCAGCACACTAATTTGAAAACTAAGATACTTCATCATCATTATCATCATCATCTTCTTTTTCTCAAAAACTGAAAAATCAAAATCTTAAAAAAAAATTGTTCACCATCATCATCAATTCATCAAATCAGTTCATCAAAATTTCATCACTTCCCCTACCAAAAAAAATAATGTTCATCACTTCAGAGTATTTCAAAGTATTTCAGAGTATAGCCAGAAGCTCAGCTTTCTTCCATCGCAAAACATGGCGTCGAAGTATTTCAGAGTGACGACGGCTTCATCGGCCGCTTCGTCTATCTGTAATTTCAATGGGTCTCAGAGAAACCTAATCCCTCTCTCTCCACTCCGTTTTAGTGGTGTTCGCCCTCGACCCTCTCACTCTCTTACTTCATCTTCGCTTTCTCAGTTCTTTAGAACCGCGCGAATTTGCACCAATTCTTCAACGCTTTCCAATTTACGCCGCCGGAGTAGAAGAAAATTTTCCGTTACGGCCATGGCAATTTCAGATCTGTGAAATCAACGATGATGAATTGACGAATTCATTCTGAAATTGACGGTGAAATCAATGTGAAGGCGAAGAGATTACGGAGCTTGAAGATGAGAGAGAAGCGATGGTGGGTTTTGAGTAGGTGTTGAAGTTATTCTTTGTTCTCGCGATGCAGTGAAGCTGAAACATCCAGTCATGGCTTCTTTTCCTCTTTCCCTCTGGAGAAAGATGATTTATGAATCAGATTATCAGTAATTTGAAATTTGTAGTTGTATCACATATTATATGCTCAATGTGGGATTGCTGCATAATAGGTATAAAAACAGAATCAATGTTTTCATTTAGATGATTAGAGGTTTAATCAATTAGTTATGACCCCTTCGATGTTTTTTGCTATTTAAAGGGAGAAATTTTGTAGGGTTTATGGTTTATAGTTTTAGAATTTAGGGTTCAGAGTTTAAGGTTTTTAATATTTTTAAGGACTAAATTAGAATATTTGAAAGAGTTTTGGGACACTTTACAATTTGTTTTTGAGGATTTGGGACTAAAATGAATAAAAATGATGAAAAAGAAGAGGAATTGAGAATAATGGGATAAGAATTGGTCAAGATCCTAATTGTACAACTCAGACTTTTTTTTAAGAGTTTAGGGTTTTAGAGTTTTAGGATTTTTAATATTTTTAAGGACTAAATTGAAATGTTTGGAAGAGTTTTGAGATATTTTACAATTTTATTTTGAGGATTTGGGACTAAAATGAATGAAGATGATGAAAAAGAGGGGAATTGAGAATAATGGAATAAAAATGGATCAGGGACCTATAACTGCAATGACGAAATGTTGATATGTCGATATTTTATTGACATGACAGCTTTTTTGTAAGATAACGAGTGCTGACATGGACATAACGGGACACCTCAGCACATAACGGGACATATCAGCGTCCGTTATGTACCTGTCAGTTTTTTTGTAACGACAATATGACGAAAGGATCTATTAGTATGGCATTTTAAAAATTCGGGATCTGCTTGTACACTACGCAAAATTCAGGGACATATAAGTCAGAGCATCCAAAATTCAAGGACCAAATTGCTAGTTTTCTCAAAAAAAAAAATTTATATATTCATAGGTGGTTTAAAACAATCCTTATGAAGGTTTCTTCAACTAAACTCAAAAAGTCCAACTAAAATCTCCGTAAAATTATATATATATATAAGGGCAAAAGCACTTTTTGGTCTCCAAATTTTATATTAATTTTCAATTCATCCCTATTCTTTTT
>QANZ01018600.1:22683-36849 GCA_003254925.1 Chamaecrista fasciculata
TCCATCTCATTTGATTTTGCCACGTCAGCATCCCAGTCAGAATGCCACGTCACACTTAACGGCGAAAATTGGACGGAAGTGACCAGGGGACTAACGGTGAAACTTTTTGCGAAGGTTTGGGACCAAATCTGCAACAAAAATAGTTATGGGACCAAATTGAAACCTTAGTCATAGTATTGGGACCAAAAGTGCACTTAAGCCTTGAAATTTTGAATAAAAATATTTTTATATATTGTCTGTAACTTTGCCGTTGTGTTTTTAATTTTATTGGAATGTTTTCTCTTTTTTTCATTTTATTTCAAGGCAAAAGTCATTTTGGTCCTAAATATATGTATTAATATTTATTTTGGTCTTTTATGTTTCAAAATGTTTTAATTGGTCTTAAATGTCGGTAAAATATTTCATTTTGACTCCAAACTATTGAACTTGATTATATTTCTCTCCTATCTTATTTCAAGTTAAAAAGACTTGTTAAAAGTAGTTTATAGCTCCGAATTCGTCGTATTCGAATTTGAAACGAGAGAGATATGATCAATTTCACTTTTTTGACCATGAAACGAGAGATATACTTTCTGGACTGATTTAACCTTGTTTGCTGAAAGCTCCAACTGAATAGATAAAGTATTATTTGAGAACAATACGTAGTTCTAAACTCATCACATTTGAACCAGAAATGAGATAAATATGACCATATTCAATAGTCTTGGACTAAAATGAAACATTTTGTCAGCATTTAAGATCAATTTAAACATTTTAAAACATAAAAGACCAAAATGAACATTAAGGCATAGATTTACGACCAAAATAACCTTTTCATCTTAATTTTATATTACATGTGTTTAATTATTCTTTTTTCTTTTGTTGAAATTTTTTTATGGTTTTAAGCTTTGCAATTGTTTTTATATATTATTAAAAAGCCAAAGTTTCAATTTGATCTTATATCTTTTGCTCAGCTCTTAATTTGGTATCATGTTTTATTTTGTTGCATTTTTTGTCTTATATCTTTTTTTTGTTGTAAATTTGGTCTTATATTTTTGGGTCAATTGCAGAACTAGTCTTATATTTTTGAGTCAGGAGCAAAAATAGTCACATATCTTTACAAAAGGATCAATTAACCATTGATCATTTTGCAAAGACATAAGATTAATTCTGTAACCAGACCAAAAGATCTAAAAACAAAAATGATATGGGACCAAATTGAGACTTTTTGCAAGGATATGAGACCAAAAGTGCAACAAAAAAAAGATACATGACCAAATTGAAAACTGAGCAAAAGATATAATACCAAATTTATACTTTGACCTTATCAAGATACAAGCAAAATAATATCAAAGGAAAATATTTAAAAAGGTAAAAGCTATAAATGAAGTTGAATACTTTTTTAAAATTTTCAATTATTTTAAATTAAATATAATAATCAATTTTTACCAAAAAAAAATAACCCATTAAGTTTTTTTTTATAAATTTGTTATTGGAAATATAATATTTATATTTGGAAAGTCCAATACTTTTAAAATTAAGTAATCACCCGACAGCTAATAAATTTATCAATTTAATCTCTGAAAAATAAAATTATATAGTTTAGTGTCTAAAAGTCAAAAGATTTGATTAAAATTAGTTTAGTCATTTTATTAAAAATAAAGAAATAAAATTTAATGAAAGATGTAATTTTAAATTTTATTGACATTATACTTAACAATAAATTTAGAAATCATTAAATTTGAATTAACATTTTAACAAAATTATCAAAATGATTATAATTACATTTTTAAGAGATATTGATACATTTCAGTGTATACATTTTTAAGAGATATTGATACATTTCAGAGATATAGATGTATATTACTCATCTCAAAAGAATTCGGTTACAGAGAGAGAGGTCTAGAGGGATAATATACAAGTCAGCACATGATCTTTCATTATTTTTTCTTCAATACCCCATGTATATTAGTTATATTATATAGATTTATCATGTGCTGACTTGTAAATCTATATAAATCTATTTAATATAACTAATATACAATTAAGCTATCAATTAATTACAATACTACAGTATAACTATAGAATATGGACCCCTCTTATACAATACAAAGCTAAAATACACCTCAATCATGATCATAGATACTCATACATATCGCCTCAGAGTCCTCTAGAATCATAGATATACAAGTCAGCACATGATCTTTCATTATTTTTTCTTCAGTACCCCATATTAAGATACTAATTGGGTTTCAATACGGCGCCTTTCAAAGTGATCATATGCATGTTTGGTTCTCAATAACAAAAGCAAGCTAGAAGCTTGACCAAAAATAGATATGCATGCCCAAGAAACAAAAGTCCAGAAGTAACACTGCCTTCCCATGCACACTACTGATTCATCAGACGTTGCCAAGTTTCCTTTTGCTAGTGTCAAAGTCTGGGCATTGGCATCATAAACAAGTGCAGCTAGCGAGCCATAAAGAAGGGAGCCAATTGGGATATTTGTTATGAGAATGTTGTGATTAACTCCCACACTGTTTGGTCCAAATAGTTCAGATGTAATTGATACAGCAGCAGCACATATGAAGCCAGAACTAAACCCAATTAGTGCAGTGCCTATGTGGAGTGCTAGAGAAGTGTCTGATGAAGCAAGCAATATGAAAGCAATTGGGGTTGGTATTAGAGCAATGGTTAGCCATCCTGTCCTTGCAAAGTAGAACTTACTGCAGTATACAAATATTTACAATTATACTCTATATAAGTAAGAAAATTAAATTAGAAGTGTAACACCCTAATTAATATCGAAAACCAGAAATTAACCTCCTAATCATTCGTTGGTTTCCATGGTTGGAGAATTCTAGTTAGAGAAAAAGTACTATTTGGTCCCTGAATTTACACTGAGTCAACTAATCAGTCCCTGAATAATCAAAATACACGATTTGGTCCCTAAAATATTTCAATTATCAATTATTTGGCCCCTAGTGAAGATTAAGTCCCTGAATTTGAACTAATTTTATATTTTTTGGTCCCTGAATTTATACTATTTGTTCCCTGAATTTGTACTAAATTTGTGCTTTTTGTTTCCTGAATTTGACTCAGGGACCAAATCGTTGACAATTAAAATAATTCGAAGACTGAGTAGTATATTTTGATTATTCAGAGACTAATTAATTGACTTGGTGTAAATTTATGAATCAAATAGTAAGTTTTCTCTTCTAGTTACTATACCACAGTTTGGGGACAGGCCATGTGTCGATAGTAAATGAAGGACTTCTTGTCAAAGTGGAAAATATGAGAAAATTTTTTCTCTATGAAAATCTGCATCAATTGAGTTTTTTCATACAACATCAGAGGACACAAATCATGTGCAGTTTAACCTTGATTGTGGGTTAATTGAAGACAAATCTCAATTGACAGATATCCAAAGGTTAACCTGCATGTGACACATGTCCTTCGATGTAAGAAAATAATAATCAGAGGACACAATTATGTGCAGTTTAACCTCGATTGTGTGTTAACTTGAGTCAAATCTCAGTTGACACAGTGACAAATGTCCTCCAATGTAATAAAAAAAATTACAGAAAATTTTCAACCATATCAATCATCATATCTGGATCATAAATTTAAAAAAAGAAAAGAAAAATGGCCCCACATTGAAATGCAATAAAAAAAAAAGGAGAAAAAGCCAATTACTCGAGCTATCAGTAGCATTGTCCTAAAAGTTTTTACATTATGAAGGATGAAAATTAAAGGAAATAATTTCTTAAAGGAGAATAGAAACAAAGCACAAAACATGTACTCAAACGAGAGTGCAACGAGAACAGGAAGACTTACTTTCTTATATAGTCTGGTCCAGCTGAAAGCAAGCGTCCAAAGAAGGAGAATGATGAATAGAGTGTCACAAGTGCAGAAGTACTCGACTCGAAGCCTAGAGATTGAGCAATCTGTCCCAGATTATTGCTGTAGACGAGACCAACAGTACCTCCACAGAAGTAAGCAACATAGTAAAGCCAGAAATCCACTCTTCGAATGACCATTGAAGCAGGGTGTTCTTCTCCCAGCATACCCAACTGATCCTTCTCAATCAACTGACTTCCATAGTTACACCTCAGGAAGCTGTAAGAATCTCTATTGCTAAGAGTACTACTACCTTGACGAGTAAGGAGCTCTTTGTGAAGCTCAAGATCATCTACATGGACAAGAAGGAACCTCGAAGCTTCCATCCGAAAGCTAGAATCGATGGTGCTATTAAACCATTTACGGGCATAGATAACACCGGGAATGCATAGTGGGAAGATGAAGAGAAAGATGGCACCACTGAAGAGAAGTGTAGCAGTAGTTCCATTATCAGAGTTTGATGAACTGAAGATAAGAAGATAAAGGCCAGTGATGATGGCTAAGATGTTTAGAATGAGGAAAATGAGTGATTCTGTGTGAGCTGCATCAGGAGGAAGAGGGTCTAAATGGGGTTGATGAAGGATGGGGAAAAGTGATGCCAGAGAAGCAAGAAGAGGAAGAAGAGCATTGAGAAAGAGATAGATGGAATCGGAAGACGAATCTATTGAATTGGCAGCGAGGGTGTAGAGGGCTGCAGTTACACCATTGAAGGCCACAGTAAGTGACAATGCAAGGGTTTTATTGATCTGGAAATTTCTAATGCACAGAACATAGCACACTGTGTTGAACCAACAAATGCTACAGCCAGCCAACAAACAGAGAAGAAACACCTGCCTCCACATACAAATTGAAATCTTTTGTCAATGTAATTCAAGGCTGTGAACAAAACATAACTTTATGGAGAAAGAAGAAATTGTTGTTTCCAATTCAAATTAAAGAATCATTAGTTTTCTCTTTACTTTGCAGCCAACATTTTGACGGGAATCAGCCTATGAAACCCATGAAGACTTACCAAAGAAGGAATAGGAAATATTAAACTATTCCAACTTGCCCAATTTGTTACAACTTGTGTTTTTCTAATATTATTTTCGCTATTATTGTATTATTTATTTTGTCTTATATAAACTCTTTCCAACCTATTGTAAGACACACTTGATTGAATGCAATATTATTAAGTTCTGAAATCACCCCCTCTCATTCTCTATTCTCTTCTCCCAAAATTTCTATTTCTCCCTCCTCCTTCTCTATTCTCTTGCAATTTCTATCCTTGCCTTTAAATTTCTATATTCCCCTACCTTGTTCTACATAACATTTGAAACTGTAGTTCCATCTTAAACTAGGGAATGATCATTTATTTTTCAAAGTAAATCATGGATGGTTCTGATATTGATTCAGTAATAGAGATAGTGAAATTGATGGAACAAATGCGAGACTTAATGTGAGAAATTCTTATATACACATTATGTACCAAACAGTGAACTAATGAAACATCTGGCCAAAAAAAAAAAAAAGAACTAATGAAACATAATTAAAATAGTAATTGGTGGTCCATTGACTAGAGAATATACTCCCAGCACAACTAAGTATAAGAAGCTAAAAATAAATAAAATCGTTAAATTGCTAATTAGCCCCTAGCATCACCTAATAACCATGGGAGACATGTAGTTAAAATTTATTTTACAAACACACTGGTAGTAAATTCTTACCGGCTTGGCGCATCACTTGACTATGAGAGTTGAGAAAGGATTCTTAAAGTGTAGAACTAGTGTAATTTAGTAGAGTGAGAGATAAAAATAAAAAATTCTAATAACAAGTGTTGCTTTCCTTTTTTAGATTAAAAAATGGAACGCGTACTGAAAGTCTGAAACGCCTGACCTTGAAGTCAAGAATTGCAATTCCTTAAAATAGTAAGTATGTGGCTGGTTTTTGTGTAGTTTAGAACAACTTTAAACATAAATAAATAATATCCAACTTTCAAAGCTAGTACTAATACAGTAATACCATCTGTGTAGTTGAGAACTATTATGACAATTTTTAAAATACGCCAAAGTCTCAAATTGGTAGCTTATGTATGGGGTAGGTTTCAAATTAGTCATTTATCTTTCATTTGTCTTAGACTACTCCTATATGTTCTCATGATGTTTCAAATTGGTCCCAAAAATACCCTTGAGACACAATTTGACCTCATTTGGTAGTGATATTAGTTGATCAGAGAAATAACTATTCAAGAGCCGGCACATAACTTCAAGTTCATCACATTCGGACTTTGAAATATATGACTATTTTTACTTGTTTAATCGTGAAATGAATTACCCACTTTTCAAATTCGATTTGACCCAGTTTGTTAATGATTTCAAAGTACTCGTAATTCTGAATTTGTGCCATTTGATATATGACTACATTAAATATTTCTAGAACTAATTTGAAACATTATCGAAATATGTAGGACCAATCTGAAACAAATGAAAGATAAGGGACCAATTTGAAATCTACCCTATACATAAGGGACTAATTTGAGACTTTGGCCTTGAAAATAATGTCTAACTTGAAGAGAAAGTGTTACCACAAGATAAGGCAGAGTGATAATGTTCTGAATGACAAGCCATTGGACGCCATAGCCGATTAAGCCCATGAAAGCTGCCATGAACATAACCACCCACAGCGGCAAATACGCGAGAGCCAATCCCGACGACCACCCGAATAACTTCCCTAAGTCGCTCGCCGTGGCGAGATAGTTCAATTGGACCTGAGAGATTTTCAGCACCGATTTGAGCGACGCAGAATAGTCGGAGAAATCGAAATTTGTACCCGTAAAAGCTTGAATCCATATGGTTGCTACTAGAATCATCCACTTCCGAGATTCGCCCGCCATTACCGCCGCAAACAATACATGAGATGAAAGTGAAACAGAAATCGGCAGTGGCGAAATGCTCGATTCGACGCGGCGACGACGATGATTGTTCGGTTTTCTGATGAGGCTGGGTCCGTTGGTATCACTGTCCCTACGCCTAGGGAATTAGGAATAAGGGGATACCGAATATAATATTATATATATTTGTTAAAATATATATATAAATATATAAAGAAAATTTCGATTGGTTCTGAAAAATTGAAATCCATACATTTGAAAAATTGAAATACATAGAGAAAAATTATTAATTAGTTCCTGAATTTATTTTAGGTTAATTAATCAGTTACTCAATAATTAAAATATATGATTTAGTCTTTAAAATATTTCAATTATCAATTATTTATTTTTTAAATTTGTACTAAATTAATATTATTTGGTCTATAAATTTAAAATAATTTTATACCTTTTGGTCTCTAAATATATACTTAATAAACTAAAATAAGAACAAGCTTACCTAGGTCAAGAAGTGGGCTGCTAGAGCGATGCTTGAATGTCAAAGTACCTACAAAAGACTTCACAGTGGGGCCTTGCGAAGAATACTCTGACGCTCAAGTTAGTGTTTGAGTGATATGATGAGAGTAAGAGAATTCTAGTGTGAAAAGAATAGCTAACCTGGAAGTTGTTGGCTGAGTGCTATTTATAGAACAGAGCGGAGAGAGGTAGGCAGCGCGCAAGGCGCACCACATCGCAACACACGATCTCTACCAGCGAGAGTGGTGGAGACCGAGAATTGCGGAGCAAGGCAGTCGTGGGTGATTGCGTGTAGTGATAAAGGCGTGCGCCACTAAACTGGAGAACTTGGGTCTGACCAAGTCTGTGGCCACCCCGAAGTGCGCGGAGAGGCACTTGATTGGTTCAAGGGCGCCCCGAAGAGTTCGAGAAGGAAAAGAAGCCTGGTGCGAAGGCTGACTAGGCGTAAGCTCAAATAGTGATGTATCAATACTAAATTTATATTATTTTGTTATTGAATTTGTACTTGGTTCTTGAATTTGATTTAAGGACCAAATCATTGATAATTATAATAATTCAAGGACCGCGTAATATATTTTGATTGTTAAAGGACTAATTAGTTAAATTGGTGTAAATTCAAAGTCCAAATAGTAAGTTTTCTCAAATATATAAGTTAGTCTTTAAAAGAATCAAATAATATATTTTATTAGTTAGTAGCCCTTCCCCAACACTCCCACCAAGTGGGGACTCGAGCTAGATTAGCCCTTTATCTAGTCTTTCTCATAAACTAAAAAGTATATTGTTTGATTCTAAATATTAGAATATATAGTTTAGTTTGGGATTGGATCATTTAGAGATCTCTTCTTATAAAGCAGAGATAATGACATATATATGAGATACAACGTTGACACCAAATTCTTAAAATTACATGATACAACACAACATATATTTAATTAATTAAATATCTATTAGTCTCAATGGAAACTTCAAATGTTACAATATATGTTTATAACATATACTCCCTCTATCTCAAAATACCTGCTTTTTAAGGTAAATACACACATACTAAGAAAATTATTAATTTATCTAAAATAAAGAGAAAATAAGATTAAAAGACTAAATTGTCCTTATTAAATTATTCCTAGTTACTCTCACTAATTCAATATCTTTGACTTTTAATAGGGATAGAATGGTAAAAAAATAATTAATGCTCTCTTGATTTTGTAAAACATCAGATATTTTGGGATAAAAAAAATCTTCCAACAAAGCAAATATTTTGGGACAGATGGAGTATTGTATATCTGTCATTAATTATTGTTTGTCGTATGAAAGTTACTAAAAAAATAATTTTATATTCTAAAATTTATGAATATATATAATATTAGTGTCATACACGTGTCCGATCCGATGACACTCATTCAAAATGAAATGTTTGTGCTTCATAATTCTCTTACCTACAGTTTTTGTAGATTTAAAAAGAGAAAGATAAAAAAATAGAGAAAGAAAATGTGGGTAATACATGCATATATATTATTTCATAAGACTTTGTTTTTTATTTTAATTTTTTATCTTTCTCTCTAAATTTATCTATATCTATCTATATCTATACTATATTATATGGTTTCACTCCTTATGGTTAGTCAAAAATAGTGAATTAAAAAATTAAAAAAGAAAAAAAAAATCACTCACTCTCTCTCCCACTCACTCTCCCCACTTCTTTAAAAAAATAAATGAATTAAAAAAATGCAAAAAATAATTAAAAATTAAAAATGCCACCACTCTCTCCTCACTCACTCTCTCCATATGAGGTAATTTCAAATTGGTCCTAAATATTTTATAATTTCTCAAATTGATCCCAAACTTACTCTTTTATCAATATAAAAATTTAATATAATCTTCAACTTTAAATCAATTCAAAAGTTACATGCCCCTAGTAAGAAATATAGAGAAGAGTACTCTAGAAAATTCAATTCCTATTCTTTTAACGATCAACGAGTAACGAGTGTATCATTTGATTAAGTAAGTCATATTATTAGAATAAAAGAAAAGTAACACATAATTAAAAATGAAAAATAATATATATTTACTTATAAAGAAAATTATATCAAAATTGGAGTAGAAGATGAGAAGAAAACTCAGGCCGACAAAAAAAAAACAAAGAGAAGGAAACAAAATGAAAGTGAACTTGGGAGACAAAAACTACTATCTGATATTCAAAACTAATTGTCAATATCGCAATTTTGTTATTGGTGTGAAGTGTGAACAGAATATTCAAATATATACATACATATATATATATATATTTGTTTTTTGGTCAGATACAATATTCAAATACAAACATGGATAAATATGGTCCCTCTCTCAAAACACCCCACTAGCTAGGACAGGTCACTACCTCATGCATAACTTCAAGCATGATAGCTACGTAACGTTATATTAACATGCCTAGGATTTTATCTATAGTCATGCATATGCATCCTCATATGGTAAATGAACTACGTGGTTGATTTTATGCTTAGATATGTAGACCTTGGCCTCCATGGCAACATCCCTTTAATATTTTGGGTCCTCCACGAGAAGATAGCAAACAAATTAAATAATTCTCAAGATATTTTCCAAATTGATTATCTCAAAAAATTGATAAAATTGATGTTGTTGTAAACTAAATAAAATATGAAGGATATATATATATATATATATATAATAAAAGAAATACAAAATTAAGAAACAAAAGGGTCTAGTCTTTAATTTGAAAACTATTCCACGATCCATTAATATGTATAGTACTTCAAAAACATATCCCATTATATTATGGTAAAAGCACTTTAATTTATCTATTTCAAATTATGAACTAAGTACTCTCAATTTTTTTTGTGGTCAAATGTACTCTTAATCTTTCACATTTGAATCAATTGTATCTTACCCCCTCGCTCCATTAATAAAACTAATAAAAAAAAACTCTGATGTGTTATTCGAACTCAGTTTAAGCTTGTTGACATGGCTTAGTTTGGTCTATGTGAGACAAACGTGACATTTAAAAAGATACATCATTCATTTATCAACATTTCTCTCTTTCAATAAAAAAAAAAAATCAAGTTTCCCTTCTATTTCATCATCTTCATCGCTAGGCGATTTCAAAATAGAGAACAAGTGGTTTCACTTAGGGCAAATGTTGATTTTGTTATGATAGTTGCAAAGAAGAAGTAATTTCGTTGAATGCGCAAAGGATTTCAGTATTGTGCAATTTGTAAAGATAAGAGCAACATTTCGTTAAAAAGATACATCATTCATTTATCAACATTTTCTCTCTTTCAATAAAAAAAAAATCAAGTTTCCCTTCTATTTCATCTTCTTCATCGCTAGACGATTTCAAAATAGAGAACGAGTGGTTTCACTTAGGGCAAATGTTGATTTTGTTATGATAGTTGCAAAGAAGAAGTAATTTCATTGAATGCACAAAGGATTTCAGTATTGTGCAATTTGTAAAGATAAGAGCAACGACCAACTTGTTTAAAAATTAAGTTTTTTGAGCAATGAATTTGCATCCCAAAATTTACGACTAGGGTTTGCTTCAATGCAAGATGTTGCCAAAACAGCATATTCACTGCAATCATAGGCCAATCTTCAATTTCCGACCCTTGAAATTGAAAGACGTGAAGTGGCAGATGATGTCATTGTAAATTTTCTACCTTCTATTGCAATCAATTATATTGATGGAAGAAAGTTTTGTTATTTTTACTTACCTAAATTTCAAAATTAGGTTTTCAAGTTCGGATGCTATTAGATAGAAGGAGGTGAACAAATGAGGCAACAACTGCACTTTATTTATCAATGAAGGATAATAGTCTAGTTGGAGCTTCACAAGTTGTGCCAACAAACTTAAAGTGGGTCAGGATGACACATCAACATTCTTCGTTAGTTTTATTGACAGAGTGAGGGAGTAGAATAGTATAATTGACTCAAATTTCGGGTTAATAAATAAAAGGGTAAATTACACTTTGGTACCCTAAGGTATGGATCGATTTCACTTTGGTACCCTATTTTTTTAAAACTGACATTTTGATACCATGTTCTATTCGTCATTAGTACTTTGGTAACCAAAATTTTTTTCCTGTTACCTCTTGACGGAAAAACACACGTGTAGGTCATCTGCATGGTCAAAAAAAATGAAATTCATCATCCTAAACTCAGATTTCTCGATTCAGCCTCCAAAAAACACAATTTAGTGTGTACTTGAAGGAAGATGATTTCGTGTTTTTTAGGCTAAATCGTAAAATATGAGTTTAGGATGGTGGATTTCATGTTTTTTACCATGCACGTGACCTGCACGTGATTTTTTTAAGTCAAAAAGTAACGAAAAAAGAGTTTTGAGTACCAACGTGTTAACGACGAATAGAATAGGGTACTAAAATGTCACTTTTAAATGAACAGGATACCAAAGTATAATTTACCCTAAATAAAATGAAATTACAACAGTTCCTCCAACCATGGCAATTCCTTTCTAATTACGACAATTACTATTTAACCATTGCAGTTCCAAATAGAATTGCGATCGACCATCGTAAGATCAAGTTTTGCAACAATTTTTCAACTATTGCAAAAATTACTATTCTTTTGGTAGTGACTTGAAGTAGATGTGATTGAGATTGAGATCTGCTAGTCAATATGAAAAGGAGATCTTAGAGGGGGGTAAATATGATCTTAAAACTTTTTCGCAAACTGTTAAGGAGTTCCTTTTACAAAAGCAGTTCCTTACTGAAAACTTCACTTCCTTAATGAAAACAGTTCAAAATGTTCAGTTTCTTAACCAATTTTATCAAAAGCTTTTGTAACTTAACTCAAAAGATAAAATGCCGAATAATAAAGTGTTAAGGAAGAGAGAGATCAAGATCATGATTTATAGTGGTTCATATAAGGGTTTAATCCTTGAAATGGAAGTTTTCCTTATACTACATCCACTCCCCAAGCGAAACGGCAAGGGGATTTTATATATTATGTAGGAAACCGACCAATACAATTGGAATCAGCCTAAGACCAAGATCACCTCTAAGGTTTTACAATTATCCCTTTTACAATCCCCACAAATCGTCACAGGTAGTCGCAAGCCTCTTATCTTGTAACCACTCACGGCTCACCCTAAGGTTTCACAGCAAACGAGGAAAGCAACCTACCACCACTAAGGATATTGAACGAATCAAATAATAAGATGAAGATCACAAAGAGATGGTTCTTACTAAGTGATTTTTTCCACTAAGGAATATTACAAAGAAATGTATGTAGGCACTAAGCTCTTGTATACTCTTGTAATCAGCAGTTGTTCAACCAGTGGACTTCAACGTTTGAATATGCTCTTCATTATATAGTCATCGCTGAAGGGGGCTTCATAAGGAATTGATTTGAATTCTTCGATTCTTTGAGCTCCAACGGCTATGTCATTAAGATTCTTCAATTTCTTCTGATAATCATAGTAGTCACAACGTATTCTTTCCATATATGCTTCTTTCGTTGAGTAGGCAACTTCAATTTGCGTTTTGACTTCATCAGAATTCAGCAACATGTATCCAGGAAATGGCAATTAGGATTTGAAAACTTTCCTTATTTAGCTCCTCGCATGAAATGAAATCCTCAAGTTAAGAAACTAATTCCAATCACTGAGATCATATAACAAACAATGAAATAACTCAGATTAGATCATTCCTAAACAAGTAGCATATGTAATTATCACAAAGAGTAGCATTTAATGTTTGTGCAATCAATCAGGATTCTTTCCATATTTATAAAGATATGATTGGGAACATGTGAAACTAATGATTTAATCATGCTAAAATGATTCGCAACAGTCATATATCACATATTTAAGAAATATTTCAAATTTACAAGATTCCAAAAGTATTAAAATAATTATTACAAAATTTTTGTGAATTATCAAAATCAAATATCATATAAAAGATATGCAGATCCTGAAGGACTTGAAAATGTCTAAGGGGTTCCTTAGCATAAGATTGTCTAACAAGATCATAAAATTAAGGTCATTATCATGAATGAAAGGTTACAAATGAAAAAGAATCTAATGGTCGCCTATCTTACTAATTTTTGGTGGATCTATCTTGTTATGTGGTCATCCACACATTACATCCACATTTGCATATTTACAATACTTCTTTTGGATAATCCCACATTATGAATATATGTGTACCTCTTTAAAACCTTGTTAAAAAATTCAATGGTAAAACTTAACGAGAAAAAAAGAGTACAATATTTATAATCTTTATACTATAAATATATGCCTCGTTAAAATCTTACTAAATACAATTTAGTGAGACAAAAGTTTAGCGAAAGAAAAAGAGTATAGTATTTGAAAGTATTTTGACTTTCCCTACTTCATCTTCAAAAATATTATACTTCATCTTCAAGATATTTAAGTTAATTGTTCCTTGGTTCTTGAAGACGTTGAATTATAATATATTCTAATCATATCATCCATAGCATGCTTTATATATAGATCTCCATTGCGTGTGAAATCATTATCATAGCATATAAAAACTTTTAGAATATTTTGAAGTCGTTAGCTTTTTTACCAATACTCAATTATCCAAAATGACTAGTCTCATCCAATATGAAGTTTGACCTATATATTAGGTTGTGTTTTGATTGAAATGAGATTGAGATGAGATGATATTGGGAAGTGTGATATGGTATTGGAAATTGTGAGGATGAGAAAATTTTGGATTGAGGGTTAGGGGTCAATCCAAATCCAAGTGGATGAGATTATGGGCCAAAATGAAAATAATATTGGAATTATTTTTAAGAATACAATTTGGTCCATAAATTCGAACTGTTCCAATTAATCAATCTCTAACATGTGTAAATGATAACTCGGGCCTTGTAGAAAACCCCAATCATTAATAATGGGGTCTATTTATGAAATT
>QANZ01018600.1:37404-49408 GCA_003254925.1 Chamaecrista fasciculata
TCTTTTTCATCATTTTCATTCATTTTAGTCCCAAATCCTCAAAATAAAATTATAAAGTGTCCCAAAACTTTTCCAAACATTCCAATTTAGTCCTTAAAAATATTTAAAACCCTAAACTCTAAAACCCCAAACCCTAAAACCCCAAAATCTAAAACTTCAAACCCTAAACTCTAAAAAAAAATCTGAGTTGAACAATTAGGCCCTTGACCCATCTTTATTTATATTATTCTCAATTCCCCCTCTTTTTTCTCATCTTCATTCATTTTAGTCCCAAATTTTCAAAATAAAATTGTAAAGTGTCCCAAAACTCTTCCAAACATTTCAATTTAGTCCTTAAAAAATATTAAAACCCTAAACCTTAAACTCTAAACTCTAAAACTTTTTTTAATCTTCATCTTCATTCAATTTAGTCCTTAAAAATATTAAAAACACTAAACCCTAAAACTCTAAACTCCTAAATCCTAAACCCTAAATCCTAAACCCTGAAATCCTAAATCCTAAACCCTAAAATCCTAAACTCTAAAACCCTAAAAAATCTAATTTGAGGAATTTAACATAAATCTCTAACCCCCTAATTTTTTTTAATTTAATCTTCATATTCCTCATCTTCTCTCATCAGTTCATCATCATCATTCATGGAAGACCCCTTCTCCCTCAACGCAGCCTCTGCTTCGTCCTTCAACTCCCTAACTTGCTTCCTAACCGAACCATCCTTCAACCTCCTGTTAATCAATTACTGTCGTTGTTCCGACCACCACCACAACCACCACCATCGACGCCGACGAGGGTTTCGTTTCGCGATTTGCCGAGTGTTTTCGTTCGTTTTGGCTGTGATTGTTATGGATTTTGCGATTGTTATGGGTTTATATATTACCGATTGTTATGGATTTCGTTTTGGCTGTGGCAGAAGCGACGCGATTCTGTGGGTTTTTGAAAATCAGATTCTGTGGATGTAAATCGCAAATCAGATTCGGATGGTATGCAACACGATTCGCGATGGGAATATGTAAAGGAACACTAAAAGGAAAAATGAATCTGTGGGTTTTTGAAACACAGGGACTGGAAAATGAATCTGTGAATCCAAATCTGTGTTGTGTTTGCGTTGTGTTTTGTGTTGTCGTTGTGTTTTGTGTTGTGTTTTGCGTTGTGAATCTGTGAGGAAGATGAAGGTGATTTGGAGGAAATTAGGATGAAGGTGAAGGTGAAATTAAGACGAAGATGAAGATGATGATGATGAAATTAAGACGAAGATGAAATTAAGATTTAGGGACCAAAATATTTTTTTAATTTTGATTTAATAAATTTGAGGACCCATGGACCAAATTGCAAGAGAGTGGTTTTTTTAGGGTTTAGGGTTTAGGGTTTAGAGTTTTAGGGTTTTTAATACATTTAAGGACTAAATTGGAATGTTTGGAAGGGTTTTGGGATACTTTACAATTTTATTTTTAGGATTTGGGACTAAAATGAATGAAGAAGATGAAAAAGATGAAGAAGAGGATTAAAAAAAAGTTTTAGGGGATTTAGGGGTTTTGGGACCAAATTGCAATAGAGTAGTTTTAATGAGGTGTCAAGTGAAAATGAGTTGGATATTAATTTTGGGACCAAATTGCAAGAGAGTAGTTTTAAGGTTTTAGGGTTTTAGAGTTTAGGGTTTAGGGATTTAAATATTTTTTAAGGACTAAATTGAAATATTTGGAAGAGTTTTGGGGCACTTTACAATTTTATTTTGAGGATTTTGGACTAAAATGAATAAAAATGAGGAAAAAGAGGGGGAATTGAGAATAAGTGGCTAGATCAATTAAGGGACCGCAAAGTACACTGGCCAAAACGCAGGGACCTGAAAATACACTACAACAATGCTGATGTGTCTATATTTATCTATGTGGCACAATTTTTTTTTCAACATAACGGGATCTGACGTGGCGATAACGGGACACGTCAGCACACAACGGGACACATCAGCGTCCGTTATGGCCACTTCAGCATTTTTGTAACGCCAATATGACGGAGGGACCAATTAGTTAGGCGTTTGCAAAATTCGGGGACCGGCTAGTACAATGGGTAAAATTCAGGGACCTATCTGTCAGCGAGTGTATAAATCAGGGACCGGAAAGTTATTTTACTCCAATAATAATGTTACAAATAATGTTATCTAAGAGAAAATTAACAAACATGTTAGTTGGCATTTAGCCAACAACATTCACAAATTCAAAGCTTCAATTAGGACCCCTCTTTAAAAATATAATGCTAAAACACTCAATCATAGAATTACATCTTGCCTCAGAGTGGTCCAAAATCATAGATATACAAGTCAGTCCATGATATTTCAATAATTTTTCTTTATTAATTACTATCCCCATATTAAGACACTTCTTGGGTTGCAATAATACGGTGCCTTTCAAAGTTATCATAGGCATGTTTGGTTCTCAATAACAAAAGCAAGCTAGAAGCTTCACCAATTATAGATAAGCATGCCCAAGAAACAAATGTCAAAAAATAGCACTGCTTTCCCATGCAAACTACAGATTCAGACGACATTGCCAGCAAGTTTCCTTTTATTCCTAGTGTCACAGATTGAGCATTGGCATCATAAACTAGTGCAGCTAGTAAACCATACAGAAGGGAGCCAATTGGGATATTTGTTATAAGAATGTTGTGATTAACTCCCACACTGTTAGGTCCAAATAGCTCAGAGGTAATTGATATAGCAGTAGCAAATATGAACCCAGAACTAAACCCAATTAGTGCAGTGCCTATGTGGAGTGCTAGAGAAGTGTCTGATGAAGCAAGTAATATGAAAGCAATTGGGGTTGGTATTAGAGCAATGGTTAACCATCCTGTCCTTGCAAAGTAGAACTTGCTGCAGACATACAGAAAATTACCATTATCATCTATTCAAGTTAATTAAAAGTAAGAAAAAAATAAAGGTTAAAGTGCAAATTTGCTCCCATATCTTTTTCTTACGTCTCAATTTGCTCCTGTATATTTTTTTATTGCACTTTTAGTCTCATATCTTTTGGTCAGGTGCAGAATTGGTCCCATATCATTTTTGGTGTCATATCTTTTGATCAGGTTGGAGAATTGGTCTCATATCTTGACAAAAAGTTTCACCGTTAGTTCCACTTAACCCAAAGATGAGACCAATTCTGCACCTGACCAAAGATATGGGACCAAATCTGTAACAAAAATAGATACGAACCAAATTGGGAACTGAACAAAAGATATGAGATCAAATTTGCATTTGGCCAAAAAATAATAATAATAATAATGATAATAATGAAGTACAAGTTTATCCTTTCAACTTTGGGTCATTTCTGACACCCTAGCTTCTCAAATTTAAAAACTAAAACTTAACCCCCTAATCATCCGCCATTTATATACAAGGAGTTCAGTTAGTTTGGGACATGCCATGTGATGAACTGATGATAGTAAAGGAAGGACATTTTTTTTATCAAAGTGACAAATATGGGGGAAAATTTATGAAAATCTACACCAAAAAGTCTTTCTTCTACTGATCCAAAAAGCACAGGATGCGAATAGGATAACTTCGAATGTGTGCTAACCAAACTCAAATCTCAATTGATACATAATCAAGGTTAAACTATATCTAACATGCACATGGCCTCAAGTGTAAGAAAAAACTACTCGGAGAACTTCTGTAAAAGTTAGGTACTCAAGCTATAGGTAGCATTGTCCTCAAAGTTTTTACAATATGAAGGGTGAAAGTTCATCAAGGGAATAAATTAGTGTTGAAATTAAGCACAAAATATGTACCAGAATGAGAGTACTGAGAACAGAAAGCTTACTTTCGAATATAGTCTGGTCCAGCTGAAAGCAAGCGTCCAAAGAAGGAGAATGCTGAGTAAAGTGTGACAAGTGTAGAAGTACTTGATCCAAATCCTAAAGATTGGGCAATCTGTCCTAGATTGTTGCAATAGACAAGACCAATTGTACCTCCACAGAAGTAAGCAACATAGTAAAGCCAAAAATCCACTCTACGAATGAGCACTGAAGCTGAGTGTTCTTCTCCCAACATAGCCAACTGATCCTTCTCAATAATCAACTGACTTCCACGTCTGGACCCATAATTATACTTCAGCAAGCTATTAGAATCTCCATTATTGCTAAGAGTACTACTACTCTGACGAGTAAGGAGCTCCTTATGAAGCTCAAGATCATCTACATTTACAAGAATGAAGCTTGAAGGTTCCATTCGAAAGCTCGAATGGATAATCATGCTATGAAACCATGAACGAGCATAGGTAACACCAGGAATACATAGTGGGACGATGAGAAGAAAGATAGCACCACCAAGGAGAAGTATCCTCTTAGTAGTTTCACTTTTATGATCAGAGCTTGATATTGAACTGAAGAGAAGTAGATAAAGGCCAGTGATGATGGCTAAGAAATTTAGAATGAGGAATCTGAGTGATTCTGTGTGAATTGCATCAGAAGGAAGAGGGTTTAAACGGGGTTGATGAAGAATAGGGACAAGTGATACAAGTGAAGTGAGAAGGGGAAGAAGAGCATTGAGAAAGAGATAGATCGAATCGGAAGAGGGATCTACAGAATTGGCGACGAGTGTGTAGAGGGCTGCAGTTACACCATTGAAGCTCACAGTGAGAGATAATGCAAGTGCTTGGTTGATTGGGAAATTCCTAATGCATAGAACAAAGCACACTGTGTTGAACCAACAAATGCTACAGCCAGCCAACAAACAGAGAAGAAAAACCTGCCCCCACATACAAATTGAAATCTTTTGTCAATGTAATGTAAGGCTGTGAGCAAAACATAGCGTTATGGAGAAGGAAGAAATTGCTAATTCCAATTCAAATTAAAGCATCATTAGTTAGTTCTTCACTTTGCAGCCAACATTTGAAGCTATAGTTCCATCTTAAACTAGGGAGTAGGGAATGATCATTTATTTTTCAAATTAAATCTCGGATGGTTCTGAATACTGATCCAGCTATAGAAGTAGTGAAATTGATGGAACAAATGCAAGAGTTATGTGAGAAATTTTGTAACGAGTATAAGCCCTTAGGAGAAGCACACCCCAAAAGCTAATTGTTGAGGTTGGAGAGCTCAAAGTTTTATAAGTTAAACTCAGCAACCTCCTCGATATGGGCCCCGTTACATTGTATTCCCCACAAGAATCGACATCCCCAATGGCTTCACTCTGTGACGCTTCACTCAGATCTCGAAACGCCGGTCAACCCCTTCACAAGTAGCCCTCTCTGGTTCGGTCGACCTCAATGAAAGCACCATTGTAACGAGTATAAGCCCTTAACAGAACCACGCCCCAAAATCTAGTTGTTGAAGTTGGAGAGTCCAAGTTCTTATAAGGTGTCTTACACTCAGCAACCTCCTTGATGTGGGACTTGTTACAAATTCTTATATACCCATCGGTGATCCATTGACAAGTCCCACATCGGGGAGGTTGCTGAGTGTAAGACATCAATTCTTATATACTTTTCAATCTTTCAGATTAAATTATTAATTTACTCTAATTAAATATTAAATAATATTCAACTTCCAACTTCAAAGAGAGTAAGTGTTACCACAAAATAAGGCAGAGTGATAATATTCTGAATGAGGAGCCATTGGACGCCATAGCCGATTAAGCCCATGAAAGCCGCCATGAACATGACCACCCACAACGGCAAATGCAAGAGAGCCAACCCCGACGACCACCCGAACAGCTTCCCTAAGTCGCTCGCCGTGGCGAGATAGTTCAATTGGACCTGAGAGATTTTCAAAACCGATTTCAGCGAAGATGAATAGTCGGAGAAATCGAAATTTGTGCCCGTAAATGCCTGAATCCATATGGTTGCTACTAGAATCATCCACTTCCGAGATTCTCCCGCCATTACATGAGATTAATCAGAACCCGAGTTCTTCTGCTTCTGTTGAGCACGCGTTGCGAGAGCACCGAGAGAAACAAGAAGTAAATAACACATTTAAAAATGGAAAAAATTGATATTCACTTTCTTAAAAGTTAAAACCTTCAATTATATTTTCTTGGCTTAAGTGCAATTTTGGTCCCCTAACTTTCGCAAAGGTCTCAATTTGGTCCCCTAACTTTTTTTGTTGCAATTTTGGTCCCTTAACTTTTGAAAACGTCTCAATTTGGTCCTCTAACTTTTTGTTGCAATTTTGGTCCCTTACCTTTTGAAAATGTCTCACCATTAGTCCCATGTTAGGGGACCAAAATTGCAACAAAAAAAGTTAGAGGACCAAATTGAGACCTTTGCGAAAGTTAAAGAACCAAAAGTGCACTTAAGCCTATTTTCTTTCTCAAAAAATATGTGGCGATAAATATGTGGCGATAAATAAGTGCAAGACTCTCTCTTATCATTGGTCATATCGCCACATATCCTATTTTTATTAAAAAAAATTATAACAAACATATAAAAATTGTAAATAAGTCTTGCCTTTTAAATATTGTGAAAACGTGCTATTTGGTCCTAAATTCTCAATAACTAAAATGCACAATCTGATTGTTGGATATTTTAATTGTCAATGATGTATTAGGTTTTAGTAACAATTTACTGTCAAATCTAAATTGATTTTGTACTATTTTGTCTTTGAATTTATGATAAGTTAATACTTTTGTGTCCTTAAATTTATATTGAATTCTTATTTTTCGGTTCTCGAATTTAACTCAAGAATTAAATTGTTGGCGATTGCAATAATTTAGAGATTGAAACGTATATTTTGATTGTTTAAAACTGATTTATTGATTGGATACAAATTTGAAGAACAAATAGTAAGTTATTAAAAATTGAAAAATATTGCTTATTTACTTATAAAGAGAAAGTTAAATGGTTATTTTGGTCCTCAAATTACGGAATTAGTTTTATTTTGGCCCTTAAACTATTTTGTTTTTAGTTTTAGTCCTCAAATTTCACATTTATTTCATTTTGGTTTTTCAAATTTTTACATTTATTTTGTTTTAGTCCTCAAGCTTTCATATTTGTTTCATTTTGATCTTCAAACTAATAATAAGTGGTTTGACAAAGAAAAAAAGAAATATTTTCACTCTTGGAAAGAAAAATCAACCATGTATCTATCTTTAATTTGTGATTAAAAATGAAGATTTTTCTTAATTTGTGATTAAAAATGAAAATTTTTCTTTCTCACTTTATCAACTCACTTATTATCATATGAGTAAGAAATATTTGGATTATAGTTTGAGGACCAAAATGACAATTTAACTAAAAGAGAATTATGCCAAAAGTTGAAGTAGATGGAGAATGAAAGAAGACAAGTGAAGCAAACGACAAAGAGAAAACTGTTATCTGATATTCAAATCTAATTGTCAATATCACATTTTTCTACTTTTCCATATGTGTGGTTCAAACTTCAAACAAGTTGTTTAAACGTGGCGAGGTTGACATGGTTTAAAGTTTAAACAACAAGAATTTGGAGACATTGTGAAACGTAGGCATTTTAATTTGGAGACTCACCCACTACATTTAATTAAGTACGCGACGTTGATGAAGTTTTGATTAATCTTGAATAGCTAACATAAAGAAAAGCAAAAACAATTATTATTTGATCTCAATTTTCACAAAGTCAACAATTTAGTCCTTAAAATTAAAAATAGACAGCTCAGTCTTCGATTTTTTTCACAATTATAAATTATCTAGTCCTTTAAACATTCTTCATTATAGCTAACATGATGATATAGATGTCAATTGTTAATGTGGTTCCATTAAATGGTAATACAGCATCCTAATTAATTGGAAAACTAAACCTTATAAACTTTAATCGAAGTACCACAATTTTTACCAGTTTCAAACCGATAAAAATGGTAAGTAAGAGTGAGACCGAGACTTGTTGTAATTCATATTTGCAGAAAGAAAAGAGAAGGTAAAAAATGAACTTAATTGTGATGGTGTTCTTAAATCTTAAGTATTGCAACTGAAAGAATTAAGGAAAGAAGAGAGACCAAATAGTTTTTATGAGAAGTCAAATTTGGGTGTCAAAATTTTAATTAGGATAAAATAATTGTACATACGAAATTAATACGTGATATTTAGTAATAACATAATGTGTATTTAAGAGTCACGTCATTAGTTTAAATAATGGTAAAAGGTTTTAGGGACTAAGTAGTTAATGTTTGTAATGATTTAGGTACTAGATAATCTATTTTTATTATTTAAGGGTTAAATCGTTAAAAGAGTGAAAATTGAGAGACTAAAACTAAGTTTTCTCACAAAATGAAATATCAACCCTTTAACTATAGATGATCAAAATACTCATACTTAATGGATAATTATAAATTTTATTCATTAAATCTGGGTATAAGTAGGGTTAAAAATGGAATGAGTCCATATATAAGAATTTAATTGTTAAAAAATGTAGGTCGAGATACGAGAATTATTTATTTTAAATTTTCAGCTCTGAGTCTGGATTTGACGATTCAATTATTTATCAAAAAGGAGAATCAAAATTGAATTTCATACCTATGAAAATACGGAAATGGATCCTCTGCATTTTGATTTGGTGCATTTTTATGCATTTTAGGGAGATAAAGGAAGAGGTAGAGAGAGAAAATATGGATCCCACATATTTATTATTTTGTGAGATCCACACTTTCTCTCTCTACTTCTTTCTTTATCTTTGTAAACTGCACAAAAAATGCAGAGAATGAAAATGCAGATGATCCACTTCCCATAAATGGTCCCTTTGCCAAACCAGTTATCCATTTCTGTCACCAGGACCCTGTATTTCATGCTCACTCATTGGTCCTCAACTATATTTGCTGGCTGGAGGTCCACGTCATTAGTTGCTGATTGAGTTGGAATATATCAATCCTCGTAAATTTATTGAAGTTCAAATCACAGTCTCAAGATTGAGAATGTTTTGGGATATGCGTCAAATATCATGATTATCATATTTGGATATGTGATAAAATATTATGTGATTATGTCCATTCTTAAATATGTGGGATCCACATTTTTTCTCTCTACCTCTTCCTTTATCTCCCTAAAATGCATAAAAATTCACCAAATCAGAATGCAGAGGATCCATTTCTCCATTTATGTGGGTTAGTAGTTATGGTTGGGACGGTACTAATTGGAGACCGACCTTGCCTCAAATGTGAGTGTTACTACTATTGACTCTAAACTAAAGTCTTTCTAACTCTCTTTATATAAGCTTATCTTTGAAATTTTAAAAAAGTTTAAGGCTAATTTTGGTCCTAAATATATGTTTTATTATTCATTTTGGTCTATTATGTTTTAAAATGTTCAAATTGATCCTAAATATTGACAAGATGTTTCATTTTAGTCCCAAACTATTAAATATGGCTCATTTCAAGTTTAAATATGACGAGTTTAGAGCTAGATATTGTTCTTGAAGAGTACTTTCTCTATCTAGTTGGGGCCGTCAACAAATGAGGTCAAATCGATTCTAAAAGTAGATCGTTCGTTTCATGGTCAAATAAGAAAAGTTGATCATATCTCTCTCGTTTCAAATTTGAATGCGACGAATTCAGAGCTACGAGTTCCTTTTACCAAATCCTTTGAACTTGAAATTCGAGACGAGATAAATATGACCAAATTTTATAGTTTGAAATCAAAATGAAACATTTTACCAATATTGAGGATTAAAATAAAACATTTTGCCAACATTTAGGACCAATTTGAACATTTTGAAACATAATGGATCAAAATAAACATTAGTGCATATATTTAGGACCAAATTGACCCTTTGACCTTTTAAAAAAGTTAAATATCTTTTTCATACTAGTTTGCAATTATTCTCTTAATGAAGATCTCTTTAACTTTAATGTCGGAGTGTCTTCACATAGCCAACCTTATGAACTTTGTCTTGCTTATCTCATCTTCGGCACTTCAACACAACTCTTTAGCCTCTGTACAGTTGAGGTAAGACCCCGGTCCTATTTTAGTTTGGTCAATAAAGTCAAATAGTAGTACTCCAAAAGTGAGTTTGATCCAAACATTAATATTAACTTTCATAATACTATTCAACCTTGCTTGTCAACGGTCCCAACTAGGCAAAGAAAAAACTCGTTAAGAGTAACATGTAGCTATGTTTTCATTGCATTCGGACTTGAAATGAGAGAGATATGACCAAAGTCATTAAACAAGCGGGTCATTTTCAAGCCCGATTTAATATCCGATTTGACCTTCTTTGCCGATAGCTTCAATTGGGTAGAGAAAAAAACTCATCAAATATAATCCATATGGCTCTGATTTCATCATATTCAGGTTTGAAAACGAGAGAGATATGACCACATCCAATAGGTGTCCAAAGAAGACAATCAAGCCTATCCCTCCTCGGAATCGGCCCATTCACCAACTGTCTGACCTCTGCTTTCGAACATAATCCATCAAATATAATCCATATGGCTTCAATTGGGTAGAGAGAAAAACTCATCAAATATAATCCATATGGCTCTGATTTCATCATGTTCGTGTTTGAAAACGAGAGAGATATGACCACATTCAATAGGTGTCCAAAGAAGACAATCAAGCCTATCCCTCCTCGGAATCGGTCCATTCACCAACAGTCTGACCTCTGCTTCCGAACATACAATATTGACATTATCCAAATCCCAAACATACGACTCATGACGCAGAAGGTCATTCACAAAGATACCAATAAGAGACCCACCTAAATGATTTTCCCAGAATCTACTACGAACATCCACACGGTCACCCCTACCTAAACTCCAATGCGGATGATCAGTAATGATATGGGAGTTCATCTTAACCCCCTTCCAAGCCAACAACTTTTGATATTCTCCTTTAATTGGAAGTCTGAGTGGGGGACCACGTACTTGTTGAGGACCCAAGCAGATGTAATAGACTCTAGCTTTTGGATGAGCCTCCAAGACTGCTTCGCCAGCAGGGCTCTATTGACAAGACTAGCATCCCGAAGCCCCAGGCCCCCTGCACGTTTAGGATAGAAGAGAACCTGCTGATTTAAAAGATGCATACGAGGTCTGTCCCCGTTGTAACCCAGAAGAAGTTAGTCATCGCAATATTGATAGAATTTTAACACCCGTGTTGGCACCTGAAAGCAAGAGAATTCGTAGACTGGATCTGACTGGATGACATATTTGATTAGAGTGAGTCTCGCTGCCTGAGAGAGCATACGACACTTCCAGCCAGCTAGTCTATTTTAAATCTTATCAGCCAAGTTGTTAAAGTTACGCCTGTAGTTCTATCAATCATCCACAAAGACGCCAAGGTATTTTCCGAGCTTCGAGGTAACTAGGACCTCAAGAATAGAGGAGCAAGCCGATTTGAACTCACCTGAAGTATTTGGATTGAGCACCAGACAAGATTTCTGGTTATTGATAGAAAGACCTGCCTTGTAACAAAAGTCATCCAGTAGGTTCTTCAACCGGAGAACAGAATGCGACTCCACCTTATAAAACACCACAAGATCATTAGCATACATAAGATGCGAGATCCTTGGGCCTCTTCTTGCAAACTGTATACCCTGGAGGTCTCTAGTTCTCTCAACTTTACACAATAAACACGAGAGAACATTCATGCAGATAATAAAGAGGTATGAAGAAAGTGGGTCCCCTGTCTAAGCTCACGAAATGTAGCAATCTGAGAAGAGATCTGACCATTCAAGAGAAGTGAAAACAAAGACGACGTGACACAATTCATAATGTAATCCACCAACCATCCTGGGAAATTCATTCGTTTTAGAACAACCACAAGAAACCCCCCAACTAACACGATCATAAGCTTTTGCCATATTAACCTTAAGAGCACCCTAGCAAGACTTACCTCTTTTGGCATTATGAATGAAAGACATTAACTCAAAAGATAAAAAGATGTTGTCGGAAATAAGTCTACCTTTGATGAACGCGTTCTGGAATGAGGAAATGAGTCAATCCATAAGCACTTGTAACTTAAGCAAGTGAGAAGAGGTTTCGACTTGACCTAATTTTAGAGAGAGGAAGTCGACTTTGTTGGGAAATCACAGAGGGAGCGCAGCGGAAGAAATTAAAAAT
>QANZ01018610.1:5145-22209 GCA_003254925.1 Chamaecrista fasciculata
TTTGAATTAAAGATATTAGGGTAATATTTTAATTCAATATTATTAGGGAATTTAAATTCAAGATTCAAATTTGAATTAAAGATATTAGGGTAATATTTTAATTCAATTTGTTAAGGAAATTAATAAGTTAGTTATAACTTCCTAAGAATTAGGGTTGTTATTTTAATTATTAAATTCCTACAAAATTAAGAGGAGGATGGCGCATGGCTTGATCCAATGGGCAAGATTTGATCTTGCATTTTGGATTTCAAGATTGCATCTTGAATTTCAAATTAAGATATTAATGTAATATTTTAATTAGGAATTCAGATCCTCTTGACCAATGGGGATTGGGTATTCAAGATTTAGTTTCAAGATTTGATCTTGAAATTTAAATTTAAATTGCCTTTTAGTTTTGAATTATAATAGTAGTGTAATATCATAATTCAAGGTTTTATGAACTCTATTACTTTATTTATGTATTCCCTAATTTCATGAGTTAGGGAATGTGATTCCCTAACCCTAATGAAACCCTATAAATACACACCTAAGGAGCAAGTCGCCAAACTCATTCATTCCAGGAAGAGAGAATTCGACTTGACCTAATTCTTGAGAGAGAAAGTCGAGTTCTTCCTAGAGAGAGAGAGAAAAGTCGACCAACTTGCTAGAGAGAGAAAAGGTGTGAATACCCTAAAAGGTTTAGGGATTTGAGAGAGAGTTGTGCGCCACTTTCTTGAAGATTCAAGAATTGTTCTTGAGTTTTCAAGAACCGTAGATTGGTCCCGGATTCTCTTGGAGAAGAGAAGGAGGCTAGCACTTGGGTGTCTGCCAAACTGCTCGTGTGGATTACTGGCAGAGGAAGGACACATTCGAGTGGACTTCTTGGATTCGCAAGCCGAAAGCCACCAATTGATTTTAGGTATAACTCTTCTCTTACTAGAATAAATGCAAATAGTGGATCCTGGAAGGAGATTATAGAGCATGCGTTTTAAAGGTTTTTGCTATTAATTTTAATTGTTTCTTCCGCTGTGCTCGGCTCTATAATATTCCAACACCAACAACCCGATTCAACGCCCGATCAAATCGTTTTGGGGGTTCCTTCTTTAAAATCTTGAAGTAGAAGAGCTTGAAGAGGTAGAAGGTGGCCCACTCGGAGGAAACGACGTTGGAGAGCTTGTTGTACTGAGGGGAGCCTTTTGGGGTTTCGTCCATTTCTTCGAAGTTGTAGAGGATCTAGCGGAAGAGGAGATTGGAGACTTTGATGTGGATGAGGAAGATGAAGAAGAGAGGAAGGATGAGGGCAAGGGTGATCTGAGAAAAGATCTTTCGCCATGTGGATATGATCTTGAAGGATTCTCTCTACACACCCAAGAGACCCAAGGATTGATTTTCTAAAATCAAATCCAGCTCAAACCTCAATCTTGAATTTGATTTTCTAAAATTGGATCAAAGAAAGTGGGTGTGGCAAGGTGAGAACCGAAGAAGTGAAGATGAAACCCCCTCTTTTCTTAAATTTGAGAGAGAGAGAGTTGTAGAGAGAGAGAGAGAGAGAGAGAGAGACGGAGACGTGGGAGGGAGATGAAGAAGTTGTGTTTTTGGGCAAATTCAGTTAAAATCTCAATTTATTTCTTTTTCTTACGTTTTGATCCTATTATAAAAAGAAAATGACCTTAATATAAAAAATAAAACTTTTGTGGGATGAAAGTTTATTTTTCCTTTTTTTTTTAAAGAAAAAATTGGATGGAAAGTGCTGAGGGACTAACGGTGCAACATTTTGGAAAACTTAGGGACCAAAACGGAACAAAAATAACTGAGGAACCAAATTAAAACAGAGCATAAGTGAGGGACCAAAATAGGACTTTGGTCATATATATTAGGGTAAAATACAAAAAACGTACCTGTGGTTTGGCCCGATTTCACATCACTGCTGTGTGGTTTAAAATGTCTCTTAGGGTACCTGTGTGCTTTGACGTTACCCACATTAAGTACTTGAACTTTTTTCCGTTAGAATTTAGACGAAATATGCTTGTTACTCAGTGAAAAATGTAATTTCGGTCCACGAACTATGCGATAAGTTTCATTTTGGTCCTAAAACAATTTTTTAAGGTCCTTTTCTTCTTATAAAGGATCAAAATGTAATAAAAAAACATAAATTGAAACTTTAAATGAATTTTCCCAAAAACATAAATTTCTCTTTGTCTTCTTCTTCACTCTTCCAACCATTCCACCATTCGCTCTAGCTCTCTCTCCTCCGCTATCCTCTTCCTCTTCCTCATCCTTACACTCTCTCTCCTCTACCATCCTCTTCCTCTTCCTCATCCTCACACACTCTCTCTCCTCCACCGTCAAGATCGTCACCGCCGTCATCTGCATCATCATCGTCTGTCGCCGTCATCTGCATCATCATCGTCTGCCGTCGTCGTCTGCATCATCATCGTCTGTCGCCGTCTATATATATATGTGTGTGTGTGTGTGTGTGTGTGTGTGTATCAATGTATGTGATTTGGGGTTTGTTGAGTAGAATTTGATGATGATGATGATGAAGAGAGTAGAATTATGATTATTTCTGATTTGATTTGATGAGTAGAATTTGAAATTTGTATGAGGAATGAGGGGTTGTTGAGTTTATGGGAAGAAGATAATGATGAAGAGAGTGTTTGGCTAGGTTTTAGGGTTTAGGGGTTAAGGTTTTACGGTTTAGGATTTTAGAGTTTATGGTTTAGGAGAGTTTTAGGATTTTAGGGTTTGGGGTTTTAGGGCTTAGGGTTTTAAATTATTTTTTGATTTCAATTTAGTCCTTGCATATCAATTTAGTCCCTGAATGATTCTTGGATTAAGGACTAAATTGGAATGTTTGGAAGAGTTTTAGGATACTTTACAATTTTATTTTGATGATTTGGGACTCAAATGAATGAAAATGATGAAAATGAGGGGGAAGTTGACAATAATGAGATAAGAATGGGCCAAGGATAAAATTACATTTTGGAGATCAATTATAAATTGGAGATAAATTTGTGGTTGAACTAAGAATAACGGTTAAAATTGTGATAAAATCACATTTTGGAGATCAAAACAGAAAAAATGTGAAAGTTTAAGGACAAAAATGAAATGAGAAATAACTTTTATGGCCAAAATGAAACTTATTCCATAGTTTGAAAACAAAAAATAAGATTTTAACCTTTGAGTGGAAATCAACAACTAAGATGCAATAGAAATCGACGGCTAAGATATATTGGACATCCATGGCTAAGATTGCGCACGTCAGCATTTTCTATTAAAATTAACAGAACAAAAACACATGTACCTTAATTGATAAACGACACATATCTCAGGTGCCTAAAGTGAGACGTTTTGAACCACAAAGCAATGATGTGAAATCGGGCCAAACCACAGGTACGTTTTTTTGTATTTTACCCTATATATTATATCTTATAAACTAGTCAACTAAGTTTTTAAAAAATGATGGGCTTAAGTGCACTTTTGGTCCCATAACTATGATAAAGGTTTCATTTTGGTCCCATAACTTTTTTTGTTGCAATTTTGGTCCCATAACTATGACAAAGGTTTCATTTGGGTCCCATAACTTTTTTTGTTACAATTTTGGTCCCATAACTTCTCAAAAGGTTCCACTATTAGTCCCTTGGTGAATTCCATCCATATTTAGCCGTTAAGTATGACGTGGCATAGTGACTAGGATCATGATATGGCGAAATAAGATGAAGTGGACTGAAATAGGATCTATATGCAACATATTAAAACTTATCAATACCCAACCACCATATATACAAAGAGTGGTACTGACATTGACCAATCTGGTGGGGAAGAAGAGACTTCAAGCAGAAGACACCGACGAATTCGATGGGATCCTCAGCCAGAGTCGAACGACCAAAGCGGCAGCGACGGCAAATCGGGAAGCGGAACGAGGAAGAGGAAGTCCCGTTGGGCTCACGAGGAAGAAGAAGTACCACTCTTTGTATATATTGTGGTTGGGTATAGATAAGTTTTAATATGTTGCATATAGATCCTAATTATGGGACCAAAATGAAACCTTTGTCATAATTATGGGACCAAAATTGCAACAAAAAAAGTTATGGGACCAAAATGAAACCTTTGTCATAGTTATGGGACCAAAAGTGCACTTAAGCCAAAATGATATGTTAACTATTGTTCAGTTGGTGATTTTGGTTTCTGAGTTTGAATTTGAAAGTATTTTGTTAACTTTTGAAAGAAAACATTAATAAAGTTAACTATAAATTAGGAAACGTATATGAAGAATTTCATAATGTCAAGACATAATTTGAGGGTTCAAATATAATAATTAATAAATAATTCATGTAATAAGTAAAATACAGAAGTTACTAACTTGAACATTCTCGCTAGTACTTCTAGTCCATCTGATGGCCAGAGGACTCTATCCATAGGGATAATAAGATTGTGATCCACATTTGGTTGCATATGAACAACTTCACAGGAGAGTGAAGAAAATAATATTAGTGAGAATTCTCTACAAGCTAAGTTCCCTCCTCATGAGTATAGCATGAGATTGAGCAATTGAATGGTGGGAGATAACTCCTACTTAATTATTACGTGGGACAAAATTATAGATGACAATTTAGGTGGGTGCCTAGGATACCCGTTTGAATCCATCCGTAAAAAAACATCCAATATTCGTTGGATACTGGATATCAGATCAGGTATGAGTAGTGAAAAATAAAAAATTATCGAATATCGGGTAGATATGGATATTAATTCAACTATCCGGTATCCGTCCAAAATGAACAAATAATTAGGGTATCTGGTATTTGATATCCTATAATATAAATATTTTATTATATTTTATACATTTTTTTATTATATTTTTAATTATTTTATTTTAATAAATGGATATTGGGTATCAAATATCGGATATATCCGATTTTTGAATTAGGATATCCGATCTTATATCCATTATTTACGGGTATTTCGGATATTTAGGATGCCCGTCGAATACCGAATATCGGATAAGGTACAGATACGGATATTAAATTATCGGATATGGATAGGGTACGGATATTGGACAGAATACGAATACGGATAGTGACAAAATGACCGGGCACCCTACCCATTGGCATCCCTAGACAAAATTATTGTCTTGGGCCATGACCTTGCATCGTCAAACAGGCTCTCTTGTGTGCCCCGACGTAAGACCCATGCACCATCTCTTTGAGCGACGTAAGGGGGTGCGTCCGGCTTCCGATTAAGGTCGCTCCGGACTTCAAGTACTATTTTCTTCCTCTCTCTCCCAGACATTTCAATATAAGTTAACTCATGACTTGATCGAACTTCGTCAAAGGCATATAGGGGCCTCAAAATCCAACAGTAAATCAATGTTTTTTGTTATATTTAATAATTATTTTTAACATAATTTAAATTTTAAAGTTTTTTTATATCTATTAAAATATTAAATCTTTTTTATAATAAATGGAGCGTTTTGTAACTAAATGAAGTTTTGACATTTCCATATTGCTATTATTGAAAATTTGGCAATGTTATCAACAAACTTAGTGAACATCAAGAAAGGTCATCAAGTCATATGGGCCAAAAATTAAATTGAGATGAAGTGCTGAACCTAGCAAATAGCATGGGTAGTGACTCTACTAGAAGATAATAAATGAAAGGCCACAGTTTCAAATTAATCCTTTATGTATTCGGTAGATTTTAAAGTGGTTCATTATCTTTCATTTGTTACACTTTTAATCCCATATCTTTGGATCAAGTTGCATAATTGGTATGTTGGAATATGGGTCCACCCTTGATGGAATAGACCCAGTCAAATGTGATCCTATATATATATAAGGCCGAAGTGTGAATTTGGTCCTGTAACTTTGCTCAAGTTCCCAAATAAGTCCTATAACTTTTTTTGTCTCGAATTTGGTCCTGTATCTTTGCTCTAGGTCCCAAATCAGTCCTATATCTTTTTTTGTCTCAGTTGTGGTCCCATATGTTTTGAAAACCTCCCACCGTTAGTCTTCCGTCTATTTTAAATTACAGTTTACTCCTGAAAACTTCAAGTCTCTTTCACTTTAGTCCCTGACTATCAAAATGAAAGTGAAAGAGCATGCCTGAAGATTCACAAAACTTATATCTTGGTCCCTAATCCATGAATTCTTCATGAAATGGAATAAAAATGGAAAAACAACACAAATTAAAGCAAAGGACAAAGGGACCATAACTGAAGAACTCATCGGAAAATGACCCAAACTTGCCAAAAAATGTACGGAAATTGCCTAGAAACTCAAGAACTCATCCAAAAACCTCAATTCTCACTGAAATCTCACTCAAATAACCGCCCTCAAACGTGTTAAAAAGGAATTTTCGAAAATTCAAACTTTTGAGGAGGGAGGTGATAGAAGAAATGTAAAGGCGATTATTTGAGTGAGATTTCAGTGAGAATTAGGGTTTTTGGATGAATTTTTGAGTTTATCGGCAATTTCCATACGTTTTTCGATGAGTTTTAAATTTTCTGCATTTTCAGTTTTGGTCCCTCTATCATTTGCTTTTAATTTGTCTTTTTTTGTTGCATTTCTATTCCATTTCATGAAGAATTCATGGATTAGGGACCAAGATGTAATGTTTGAGAATCTTCAGGGATGCTCTTTCACTTTTATTTTTGATAGTCAGGGACTAAAGTGAAAGGGACTTGAAGTTTTCAGGACTAAACTATAATTTAAAATAGACAGAGGACTAACGGTGGAAGATTTTCAAAACATATGTGACCAAAACTGAGACAAAAAAGATATAGGACTGATTTGAGACCTGGAGCAAAGATACAGGACCAAATTCGAGACAAAAAAAGTTATAGGACTGATTTGAGAACTGAAGCAAAGTTATAGGACCAAATTCGCACTTTGGCCTATATATAATAATTAAATATTATCATTTCTAAGTGGATTAATTAATTAAGTTGATTAATTAATTAATATTAAAAAGATCAAAAAGTTAGTTGAGATTTTTGGGGAATATCTATCAGAATTATTTTTGAATAATTTTGAATAGATATTATTTTATTTAATCTCACCAATATTATTTTTAATATTAATTAAAAATAGTAATTATAATCACACACACGCACACACGTTTTCCAAAAGAGCAGTTTCCAGAGAGTGGGTTTTTGCTGAGAAAGTGTGAAGCGAATAAGTCTCAAAAGAAGTGGGGGTGTTGGGAAATCACGGCGAGCGCAGCGGAAGCGGAAAAATTAAAATTAATTAAAACAGGGCGCAAAAACAAAAGTGATTTCCCTACGGATCCGCTAGATGAATTTAAACCGGTAAAGTTAGTGGTATACCTCACAGGTTTCAATCGGTTCGGTTGAACGGTGCAATTCAGAGAAGTCCACACGAAGCGTCCTTCCTCTGCCAGTAATCCACACGAGCAGTTTAGTGGCACCAAGGTGCTAGCTTTCAGTTCTTTTCTCCAAAAGTACTCGGGAACTCAATCTACGGCTCTTAAAATTCAAGAACAATTCTTGAACCTTAAGAGGAAAGTGGCGCATTGAACAACAACAACACCTTCTTGTTTTTCTCTCTCTCAAAAACCCTAAACCTAGGGTGTAAATCGAAATTTTCTCTCACTCTAGGGAAACTCGATTTTCTTCTCTCTACAATTAGGGAGCTTAAAATTTTCTCTCTCTTCACTAGGAAAGAAGTGGGAAAGTCGACTTGCCTGGCCCTATTTATAGAGTTGGGGATTTTGATAATTATAATTAGGAAATCCCTAAATTAATGGATTATCAAATTATAAAATTATAATATTACAGTAATATTATAATTTTAGGACTTGAATTCTTAATTAAAATATCACCTTAATATCTTAATTGAATTCAAAATGCAATATGTGAGAATCAAATTGGAAGATCAAATCTTCCTCCTTGGTCCCACAAGCCATGCGCCTATCCTCCCCATTTTCTTTGGAATTTTATAAATCAAAAACATTCCTAACTCTTAGGAAGTCATAACCAACTTATTATCTTCCAAAGATTTTGAAATAAAATATTACCCTCATATCTTTAATTTTGTATCTCAAGATCAAATCTTGTATTCAAATTCAAATCCAAGTCATGACTTTAATTAATAAAACATTTTCATGAATTAAAATCAATCCTAAAGAGGCGCCACCCCCTATCCAATTTATCCCAATATTAGTGAATTTAATAAATCAATAATCTCCTAACTTTTAGGAACCTTATCTAATTTATTATTCCCTAATATTATAATTGTAAATAGATTAATCCAATTAACTATTTAACAATTAGTATATTTAAACTTGTCACACAAATTTAAATATCTCAACCGTAGATTTTATTTAAGACAAGACTTTATATCCCAGACATTTAGCTATGTCTTAAATTGTGTCACCGGAGTGACTCACGAATTAACCCTAATTCGTGTCCCTTTAAGCGGTGTCCAGATCCTGCTCAAGTGTGACCCAGCAGGCCTCACGTGAAGTTGGTAGCAAGCCATCCCTATGACTCACAAGTCGAGAGCGGACTCTAGCAAGCCATCACGACTACCCAAAACACGTGAGTTATCGTTTTATCAAAAAGACCGATTTAACCTTAGTACCACCTTGTCATGGACCCTATTTGATGGAGATTGTGCCCTAGGGTCAATCATTTTATATATATGTTTTGTTTGAACATATGTTTTTTTGATTAATTTATAGAGATAAATTATGTTGTTATCATATTATTAGCATGTTTACTATGATAGCGTCCTTGATTAATTATATGATAATTAATCTAAAACTGTCCCTGATCGATCATTCACGTGGGAACGTAAATGAACCAAAACCAGCATGACCTCGGTGTATAGAGATACATGCACTAGATGCTTCTCGAGAGTCATGGTGCAATTATCTAAGGGTTACAAGTTGCTGGACCGACCCGGAGAGTCCTGCATGGGTTTAGTCATAAGCTAGCCGCTCCTGTACACCTGTCACGATAGCCTTAGACTTGAGGTCTTGACTATTCCGGCAATGTAGTTGTGGTTGATTACCGTGCAGAGGAATGTGGTTGACCAAGATGGGATTTTGTCCCTCATTAAGATGAGAGATATTTAACTAGCGCCCTCGATGAGTCTGTCCAAGAAATGCGTGGCCACGCTGGGAAATGGGACTAACTCAGGGAATCGAGAAAGTTGTGGTTTGGATTATGGATGACATTCCCGTGCCTAATCCATGACCAAAATATCGTGTGACAATAGGGATTATGACAAGGTGGTATTTAGGTTAAGTAGTTAACGTTAAAGCGATAACTCACGTGTTTTGGGTAGTCGAGATGGCTTGCTAGAGTCCGCTCTCGACTTGTGAGTCATAGAGATGGCTTGCTGCCAACTTCACGTGAGGCCTGCTGGGTCACACATGAGCAGGATCAAGATGCTATTTTGGGACACGAATTAGGGTTAATTCATGAGTCACTTTGGTGACGCAATTTAAGACATAGTTAGATGTCTTAGGACATTAGATCTTGTCTTAAATAAATATCTATGATTGTGGTATTTAAATTTGTTGGACAAATTTGAATATATTAATTGTTAAATAGTTTACAATTAAATTCTTGTTTAAAATATTAGGGAATAATAAATTAAATAAGTTTCCTAAAAGTTAGGGAATTATTGATTTATTAAATTCACTAATATTGCGGAAACAAGGAATGAGGGTGGCGCCTCTTTTGGTTTTATTTTAATTAATGAAAATGTTTTGTTAATTAAATAAATATAACAAGGTTTGAATTTTGAATTCAAAAAAATATCTTTTTGAAAAGATACAGGATTTGAATTAAAAGATATTAAGGTAATATTTTAATTCAATATTGTTAGGAATTAACAAAGTTGGTTATAACTACCTAAGAAGTTGGGTTGTTATGGAATTCCTCTAGAACCACATGAGGGTGGTGCATATCTTGTTTCTTGGGGTGCAAGATTTGATCTTGCATTTTGAATTAAAAGATATGTGCAAAATTCGAATTTTATGGTATAAAATATTAAAGTAATATTTTAATTATAAAATCAATTCCTCATGACTCATTCCAACCAATAGGATTTGAGTAATCAAGATTTGATTTCAAGATTTGATCTTGAGTCTCAAATTTAAATTGCCACCTATTGAATTTTGAATTATAATATTAAAGTGTGATATTATAAATCAAAGATTCCCTGAAATATATTAATTATAGAATTAAGATATTCAAGATTTTAGGGATTCACTAATTGGATTAGGATTCCCTAAATTTAGGAATGAGGAAACTATAAATACCCTCATATAGGCTTAGGCGCCTAACACTACACACCACACAACCAATTCTTGGTGAGACTAAGAATTTCGCAAAGTGCCCTTTCGAGAGTAAAAATTCGCCAAGTCCTAGTTTTGTGAGAGTGAGTTGATTTTCTTCTTGGAGAAAGAGAGTTAGACCTGCACCTGATAATACTAGTACACCCCAATCAATCTTGAGGATCAAGAACGGTTCTTGATCATTCAAGAATCATAGATAGAGTTCCCGTATTCACTTGGGAAGAAGTGAAGAAGGCTAGCACCTAGGCATCTGCCAAACTGCTCGTGTGGATCACCGGTAGAAGAAGGACACTCGGAGTGGACTTCTCAAATTCGCGAACACGATAAGTCACCGATTGGAATATAGGTAAACATCTTTACTTTCATGGTATAAATATAATTAGTGGATCTTGGAAGGAATCACAGAGTTAGCATATTTAAAGTTTTTTTTTTTAATTTTTCCGCCTGCGCTCGCTCTGTGATTTCCCAACACTATTGTCACACAATATCTTGGTTCTGGATAAGGCACGGGAAATGTTGGGGAATTCAGGGGCGCCTAAACGCAGCGGAAGCAAAACATAAAACAAAACTTTAAACAAACATAAATCGCGCAAAGGGCCTAGAATTCCCGAACGGATCCGCTAGCTGAATTTAAAACTTTTAGATAGTGGTATACCTCACGAGTTTCAATCGGTTTGGTTGTACGGGGCGTATCCTAGAAGTCCACGTGATGCGTCATTCCTCCGCCGGTGATCCACACGAACAGTTTTGGAGATGCCTAGGTGCTAGCCTCCTTCACTTCTCCAAGTGAATCCGGGACCTTTATCTACGGTGTTCTTTAATTCAAGAACTCTTCCTGAATTCTCCAAGAACAATATGGCGCCTTGATCAAGAATCCAATTCTTGATCCCACACAACCTTGTCACACAACCTCTAAACTCCTTTAGAGTTATGCGCCACTTTCTCTCTCTAGGAAACTAGGTTGAGTTTTCTCTCTCCTCACCTAGAGCAAAAATCGAATTTTTCTCTCTTGAGAAGAACTAGGCTAAAGTCGATTTTCTAAGTGTGCATGAGGCTCTCTCTTAGTCGACTTATGGCTTCCTTTTATAGGGTTTGGGGACTTTGATAATTATAATTAGGGAATCCCTAAAATATATAATTATCAAATCATAAAATCATGAGATCTCCATATCACAATTTTATGACTTGAATTCCAATTTAAAATATTACCATAATATTTAAATTTGGATTCAAATTGCAATCTTGGAGAATCAAATTGGAAGATCAAATCTTCCAAGATCTTCCCAAGCCATGCGCCTCTCCCCTTAATATTTTGTTGGAATTTAATAAATTAAAATAACTAACCTAACTCTTAGGAAGTTATAACTAACTTGTTATTTTCCAACAATATTGATTTAAAGAATTACCTTAATATCTTTAACTCAATCTTTTTGAATCTTGAATTCTAATTTATTGAATTAAAATATTACACTAATATCTTTAATCCAATTTAAACTTAGAATTCGAATTCCCTATAATATTGAATTAAAATATTACCTTAATATTTTTAATTCAATCATTTGAAATCTAGATCAAATCTTTAGAATTTCAAATTTAAGCCATGATTTTAATTAATAAAACATTTTTATTAATTAAATTCCCTTTTGCATATATAAGGCGCCAACCTCCTCCTACTTATCCCAATATTAGTGAATTTAATAAATCAATAATTTCCTAACTCTTAGGAATCTTATCTGATTTATATTTCCCTAATATTATAAATAGGAATATAATTGTAAATACACTAATCCAATTATCCATTTAACAATTAACATATATATATATATAAATTTAAATTTGTCCCACAAATCTAAATATCATATCTGTAGATATTTATTTAAGACAAGACTTCATGTCCCAATACAATCAATTATGTCTTAAACGGTGTCACCAATGTGACCCACGAATTAACCCTAATTCGTGTCCCAGCTTGGCATCTGGTTCCTGCTCGTGTGTGACCCAGCAGGCCCCACGTAAAGTTGGTAGCAAGTCATCCCCATGACCTACAAGTCGAGAGCGGACTCTAGCAAGCCATCACGACTACCCAAAATACGTGAGTTATCGTTCTACCCCGAAACGACTTAACCTTAGTACCACCTTGTCTAGATCCCTTTTTGCCCTACGATATTTTGGTCATGGATTAGGCATGGGAAAATCATCCAAAATCCAAACCTCAACTTTCTCGATTCCCTGAGTAAGTCCCAATTACCAGTGTGGCCACACATTCCTTGGACAAACTCATCGAGGGGCCCAGTTAAATATCTCCCATCTCTATGAGGGACAAAATTCCATCTAGGTCAACCACATTCCTCAGCACGACAATCAACCAAACCCGTACTTAGCCCTTATGGCTACCTTGTTACGAGTAACGTTAGACTAAGCCAAAGTTTGACAACTGCAACGCCGGAATAATCAAGACCTCAGGTCTAAGGGCATCATGACAGGTGTACAGGAGAGACCAGCTAATGACTGAAACCCATGCAGAACTCTCCGGGTCGGTCCAGCAATTTGTAACTCCTTACATAATTGCACCATGACTCTCGTCTCAGCATCTAGTGCATGCATCTCCATGCACCGAGGTCAGGCTGGTCTTAGTTCATTTCAAGTTCCCACTTGAATGAGCGACCAAGGACAATTTAGATTAACTATCTCATAATTAATCAAGGACTGTTATCATAGTAAACATGCTAATAATATGATAACCATTAATTTATCTGCTAATAATATGATAACCATTAATTTATCTCCATAAATTAATTAATATGTTCCAAACATATTTATGAGATGATTGGCCCTAGGGCACTATCTCCATCAGGAAAGTCATCCTTAATCCAAACCACAACTTTCTTGATCTTCTGGAGTTAGTCCCAATTTACTGAGTAGCCACTCTTTCCTTGGACAGACTCATCGAGGGCGCCAGTTAGATATCTCTCATCTTTGTGAGGGACAAAATCCCATCTTGGTCAACCACATTCCTCAACACTGCAATCAACCAAACACGTACCTAGCCCTTATGGCTACCCTGCTACGGGCAACGTTAGACTAGGCCAAAGTTTGACAACTACAACGCCAGAATAGTCAAGACCTCAGGTCTAAGGCATCGTGACAGGTGTACATGAGAGACTAGCTAATGACTAAACCCATCCAGGACTCTCTGGGTCAGTCCAGCAACTTGTAACCCCTTACATAATTGCACCATGACTCTCGTAAAGCATCTAGTGCATGTATCTCCATACACCGAGGTCATGCTGGTCTTAGTTCATTCTCGCTCCCACGAGAATAATCGACCAGGGACGAATTTAGATTAATTATCTCATAATTAATCAAGGACGCTATCATAGTAAACATGCTAATAATATGATAACAACATAATTTATCTCCATAAATTAATCAATATGTTCAAAACATATACATAAAATGATTGGCCCTAGGGCACAATCTCCAACAGACTCCCACTTGCACTAGGTACAATCATCAATCTAGTTGTTCCTACACTACGTACACTGATCAATGCGTCTAATCCCCATCGACGATACATGCCGTTCATGTTTGACCTGCGCAAGAGGCTTCGTAAGAGGATCGGCAACGTTATCCTCGCCTGCTACTTTGCATATCTTTACATCACCTCTGTCAATCATCTCTCTGATAAGGTGAAAACGTTTGAGTATATGTTTGGTCCTTTGATGGGACCGTGGCTCCTTGGCTTGTGCAATAGCTCCACTATTATCACAATACAAGGTTATGGGATCAGAGATGGTCGGAACCACACCAAGCTCGGAAACAAACTTCCTAATCCACACAGCCTCCTTCGCTGCATCTGATGTTGCAATATACTCGGACTCGGTTGTAGAATCAGCAATCGTGCTCTGCTTGGAACTCTTCCAACTCACGCTGCCACCGTTCAGGAGAAACACGTATCCAGACTGCGACTTAAAATCATCTTGGTCGGTTTGGAAACTAGCGTCTGTGTAACCCTTTACACATAGCTCCTCATCAGTTCCACCATAAACCAAGAACTCATCCTTAGTTCTTCTCAAGTACTTGAGGATGTTCTTGACAGCGGTCCATGATCCTCACCAAGGTCTTGTTGGAACCGGCTTGTCATGCTCAGGGCAAACGACACATCGGGTCGGGTACATAGCATGTCATACATGATGGATCCTATTGCCGAAGCATAAGGGATGCCACTCATGCGCCCTCGCTCAACAAGTGTCTTGGGACATTGTTTCTTGCTCAGGGTCAATCCATGATTCATTGGTATGAATCCCTTCTTGGAATCTTGCATACTGAACCTCTTCAGTACCTTATCCAAGTATGTACTCTGACTCAATCCAAGAAGCCTACGACACCTATCTCTATAGATCTTGATGCCTAGAATATAGGCAGCTTCTCCTAAGTCCTTCATTGAGAACGATTTTCCCAACCAAGATTTCACAATCTATAAGGTTGGAATATCATTTCCAATGAGCAATATGTCATCGACATATAGCACCAAGAACACAATTGTGCTCCCACTAACCTTCTTGTAAACACAAGGTTCATCAGGGTTTTGTAAGAAGCCAAACTCTTTGACTACTTCATGAAAACAATGATTCCAACTCTGGGATGCTTGCTTCAATCCATAAATGGATCTCTAAAGCTTGCATACCCTGTCTGGTGCCTCTGGACATACAAACCCCTCAGGTTGTGTCATGTACACATCCTCGAGCAGCCTTCCATTAAGGAACGCTGTTTTGACATCCATTTGCCATATCTCATAGTCATAATATGCGGCTATGGCAAGGGGGATCCTAATGGATTTGGCCATTGCAACAGGGGAGAACGTTTCGTCATAGTCAATACCATGACGTTGAGTAAACCCCTTTGCAACTAGCCTTGCCTTGAAGACGTTGACATTGCCCTCCATGTTTGTTTTCTCTTTGAAAACTCACTTGCACCCTACGGGTTTTACCCCTTCGGGTGGAGCGACTAAGGTCCATACCTCGTTGTCATACATAGTTTGCATCTCAGCTTTCATGGCTTCAACCCATTTCTCAGAGTTGGGGTCCGCGATGGCCTCTTGATAGGTGGTAGGCTCACCACGTTCCATGAGCAACACATCCTTGTTTTCAATCACCAGAAATCCATATCTCTCAGGCGGAAAACGTGTCTTATCAGACCTTCGTGGTTCTTGTTGTTGGGAATTCTAGGTGCCTAACGCTGCAGAAGCAAATTTAAAATTTAAAATAAAACGCGCCAAGTCCTAAAATTCCCGAACGGATCCGCTAGTAGATTTTAAAACCTTTAGATAGTGATATACCTCACGAGTTTCAATCGATTGGTCGTACAAGGCGTGTGCAAGGAGTCCACTCTCAGCGTTCTCCCTCTGCCGGTGATCCACACGAACAGTTTCTCGGGCACCAAGGTGCTAGCCTTCCGTTCTTTTCTCCAAAAGAACTAGGGACCAATCTACAGTGACTTTGAATTCAAGAACTCCTTCTTGAATCACAGCAAGGTGGCGCAATAGAGAATTCCCTACAAGAACTCCTACTTGTTTTTCCTTCTCTCACAAACCCTAATTTTTGGTGACTGCAAATCGAATTCCCTAACACCTTAGGCAAACTCGATTTTTCCTCTCTCAACTCTTGGGAGCCAAAAATTTTCACTCAATGAGCTAGGGTTCTTAGAGGTGGCGATTTTCTCTCTCTCTACAAGGAGGATGAAAATTGCACAAATGAATTCTCACTTGCACCTAGGCGCCTAGCCCTAGGGTTTTAATATTATTTTTAGAGCATTATTATATTTCTAAAATCATGAGATTACAATAATATCATGACTTCATGAATTGAATTTACAATTAAAATATTACCTTAATATTTAATTTAAATTCAAATTGCAATCTTAGGGAATCAAATGGAAGATCAAATCTTCCCATGGGACCCACCTAAGAAGGCGCCATAAGCCTCTAAATATCCCTTGGAATTTTATAAATCAAAAACCTTCTAACAATTAGGAAGTAATGATTTTCCAAAGATCATGAGTTAGGATTCAAAACTTTTGATATCTCCATCAAATCTTTTGAATTCAAACTCATGATTTAAATTAATTAAACAATTTTATTAATCTAAAACAACTTAATTAATGAGGCGCCACCCTCAACATAATATTGGGGAATTTTATAAATCAATAATTTCCTAACTTTTAGGAATCTTATCTGATTTATTTTCCCTAATATTATAATTGTAAATAAATAATCCCAATTAATCATTTAACAATTATTATATTTAAACTTGTCTCACAAATTCAAATATTTCACAACTGTAGATTATTTAAGACAAGACTTAATGTCCCAGACATTTTGCTGTGTCTTAAATTGTGCCACCGGAGTGACCCACGAATTAACCCTAATTCGGTCCCTTTGAGCGGTGTCCTGATCCTGCTCATGTGTGACCCAGCAGGCCTCACGTGAAGTTGGCAGCAAGCCATCTCCATGACCTACAAGTCGTGAGTGGACTCTAGCAAACCATCACAACTACCCAAAACACGTGAGTTATCGTTTTTACCAAAATCGACTTAACCTTAGTACCACCTTGACATAGACCCTATTTGTTGGAGATTGTGCCCTAGGGCCAATCATTTTATGTTAAATATGTTGTGAACATATTATTAATTTATGGAAGATAAATTAATGTGTTGCCATATTATTTGCATGTTTACTATGATGACGTCCATGATTAATTA